>CAUYQG010102861.1:0-17700 GCA_963574415.1 Tarsius wallacei
ACTGAAAGGAAACAAAACAAAACAAAACAAAAAACAGCCCCATTAAAAAGTGGGCAAAAGACAAGAATAGACACTACTCAAAAGAAGATATATGAGCAGCCAATAGACATATATGAAAAAGCTCAGTCTCACTCATTATCACAGAAATGCAAATCAAAACCACATTGAGATACCACCTAACCCCAGTAAGAATGGCCATCTTTAATAAAACAAACAGCAACAGATGCTGGCAAGGATGTGGAGTAAAAGGAACGCTTCTACACTGTTGGTGGGAATGCAAACTAGTGCAACCTCTTTGGAAGACAGTGTGGCGATTTCTAAAAGAACTAGCTATTGACCTTCCATATGACCCAGCAATCTCCCTACTGGGAATATGCCTGGAGGAACTCATAACATTCTGCAAAAAAAGATACCTGCACATACATGTTTATTGCAGCACTATTCACAATGGCAGAAACATGGAACCAATCGTGCTGCCCATTGAAACTGGACTGGATAAAAAAAGTGATACATATACATGAAGGGATATTATGCAGCCATAAAGAAGGACAAACATACGGACTTTGCAGCAACTTGGATAGATTTAGGGTCTATCATACTCAGTGTTCTCACTAATAAGCAGACTCTGAACTTTTACCATAATACTATAAGAAAGGGATTGGCAGTAGTGGGATACTGCTGGGGTGGTGGTAGTGGGGATGCAACATCAATAAGGGTACTTGACCTGAAACCAGTCAAAGTGAAGCCACCATACCTAATCCTGAATTGTATCCACATCTTAAAATAAAGAAGAAATTGTTCATAATAATTCACAAAGTAAAAGGATAATTTTTATGAAAAATTATTCCCTCTACTAGATTATCCCCATCAGTATAAAAAGTCCTGTTATTTCTCTTCACTTAAAACATGTACACCCAACTCCTAACCCTAGTCTTTCCTGCATGTTAATAGATAAACAGGCAAGAATTCCTGGGTTCTGACTTCCTGATCTTATAGCTAATGTTCCATTTGACCTTGCCACTTGTCTGTCTAATACATACCTCAAGCCTACCATGACATAACAGAACTCAATCTCTCTCCCCGTTCTATACTTCCAACTCTTCACATCTTAGTGAAAATGTCATTCTTGTAGTTGTTCAGCCCAAATATGTTTGTTATCCTTGACTCCTTCTCTCTCACTTCATATTCTTTTTATTGGTAAATCCCATACTATGTACCTTTCCAATATTCTAGAAACTTGTGCCACCTTTGCTATGACCATCTTTGTTACAGCCACTATCATTTTCCACCATAATTGAAGAGCCTGCTAACATTTTCCCTTCACCCCCTGCAGTCTGTTCTCAACCCAGCTGCCACAGTGATCTTGACAAAAGTCAGATTTTGTCTGACTGCTTTGCTTAAAATTCTCTAATGGCCTTTCACCTCACACTGAGCAAAAGACAAAGTTGTTATAATGACCCACAAGGCCCTGTTTTATCTGACTCCTGTTACCTTTACATACACTGTCTCAGGAATTCTTATTAAATTTTAATTTGCCTTCAAAATATCAATTGAATTTGTTCTACTTCTCCTGTCTCCACTGCCACCATCTGCCTCCCAGCTACATGATCTCTCACCAAGACTTCTACAATCGTTATCCAACAGCCTCTCTGCTTCCACCATTGTCAGTCTTCAATCCAATTCCCAAATAACAATCATAGTGATTAAAAATGTGGTGTGTGTGTGTGTGTGTGAAATGTGTCTATATATGTGGTTTTGTCATTTTTCAACCTAAAACCTTTTCTGAAATGTTTACTTTGCACTTAGAAAGAATAATCTAAATCCTTTACCATAAACTACAGTCTCTACTCACGACTTCATCCTTATCTCTTGATTATTCCTTGACTACTGTGTCCCAGCCAACCTGGACACCTTTAAAGTATAAGATATTTTCAAATATTTTTCACACTGGGAACATCCATTTGTATGGGTTTCTCTCTTTGCTGAAGCTCTTTCACTTCCTGTTTTCAAGACATAGCTTCTTCTCATTCTTCCAGTTTCAGTCCAAGTGACACTCCACTATGTAATCTTCCAATACCCCCATCTAAGTAAGTCTCACCATTTTTTTCTGTCATGGCAACCTAAGAATTTTCCCGATGGAGAGTTTTACAATTTGAAAATTTATATTTATTTATTAGTTACGTTGATCATTTTAGTCTGTTCCACTGGTTTATAAATTCCTAGAGAAGGTTACCATGTTTCTTTTATTCACCACAGCATAATCAATGTTTAACACAGTGTCTTGAATACAGTAATTATTCAAAAGATATTTGCTGAACCTGTAAGTGAATACAATATGGAATAAATGCTTAGATAACTCATATAATATCTTTTCAGGGCTTACTTTTTGTGTTAGTTGAGAACTAAAATATTCAAGAAGGATGTGTTTCTCTCTGGAAGGAGAGTGAGAAACCAACTAAAGAGAATTCAACATAGTTCACAATGCTTTTAAATTTAATGTTAGATGCCATAAGTACTATAGTTTGGTTTGACTCCTCCAAATCTCATGTTGAAATCTGACCCCCAGTTTTGGAGGTAGGGGATAATGAAAGATGCTTAGTTTTTTTTGTTTTTTTTTTTTGAGTTGGCGTCTCACTCTGTTGCCCAGACTGGAGTGCAGTGGCACACTCATGGCTACCCAGCGTCGACTTGCTAGGGTCCGGCGATCCTTTGGCCTCAGCCTTCCAAGTAGCTGGAACGGAGGCATGAGCTACCATGCCCAGCTAATTTTTTATTTATTGTAAAGAAGAGGTCTTGCCAAGTTGCCTGGGCTGGTCTCGAACCTGCGGGTTCAGGCAATCCATTTGCCTCAGCCTCCCAAAGTGCTGGGATTATAGGCTGAGCCACCGAGCCCAGCTGATGTTTGGATTATTAAGGGGACAGGTCGCTCATGAATAGCTTGGGGCCATCCTCATGACAATGAGTGAGTTCTCACTTTATTAGTTTCCATGAGAGCTGGTTGCTTAAAAAAAAAAAAAAGCCTGTCTTTCTCTTTCTCCAGGTGATCTCTGCACAGGCCAGCTCCCTTTGACCCTCTCCCTTGCGTAGAAGCAACCTGTAGCCCTTGCCAGATGCAGATGAACTTGAACTTTTCTAGACATCGTAATCAGGAGCCAAAGGAACTTTTAAAAAAATAAATTACCTAGTCTCAGGAATTTCTTTATAGCAACACTAAGTAAGTTAAGACAATGGCATTTCACTTTAGATAGAAATCAAAACAGAAAAAAAAAAAAAGAAATCAAGACAGGGAGTACGAATTTGTTTATGATAATACCTAAAGGAGAGTTATGATTAAAATCTGAGGAAGTTAGAAAATAATATATATCAAAACTAATGATGTTTAAAGATGGTATATAAAATAAATAAATGTTCCTGTTGGAACATACAAAGAAAAGAAACATAAAATAAACTAAAAGACTTCTATTAACAAAGGCGGATGTGAGATGCATTCTTTCCCTCTAAAATGAGTTTTTAATGTCAAGGAAAGCTTGTTTACTCAAGATTTTTTACGGCTTATGCTAAGGATTAGAAAACATTGAGAAAGAGTGGCAAATGTGTTTGTTTTGTTTTGGTCTCTTGTTTATTGTAGTAGGTATGTTTTTTCGAAAATTATAAGTCACCTTGAAAGAAGCAGTTAGAAACATGGGTGCCCACTGGTATACAATAGAAACAGGCCATTGTGTATGGAGGGAAATGTTTTCTTTAGTATAGCTTAAGATTAAACTAGCATTGGAATATATGTAGAAAAGTCCAGTTTACAAAGCTAAAAATAATGACTGTGGTACAACAATAAGTGAACTTCTGACAAACAAAAAGCTGTTTTAGGAGAGAAATACAGAGAAGGTTGAATTTATTCTTCAATATATGTGAAACATAAAAAGTATATAAATACTGTTAAATGTAATTATAAATATTAGTTATTTTAAAGTTCAAGAGTATAATTTTTGTGTTTCTTTATGCAGTAGTACAATTAATAGCCAAATATATTGAAATCCCAATGGAAATATTTGTTTCTTATTCAATAATAATGCATTAGTCCATTCATTATAGCATATGGGCTCTAACAGTTTTAAACTATTTTTGATGTTTGAATTAACACAATGAATGCATGATTCTCAATCAGTAAACAAAGAGAAAATAAATTCAATATTGCAATTTCTTTGACATGGTGATATTTTTCTCCATCTGTATTTTTTTCTTTTCTCTAAATTTTATTTTAAAGATGTGGGGTACAATTCAGGGTTAGGTATACAAACGATGATTATGCGGGTACCCTTGTTGATGAAGTGTGCCCCTCCCTCCCCTAGCAGTTTCCCTCAACTGCCAATCCCACACTCCCTCCCCTGGCAGCTTCCAACTACTGGCAATCCCTTTCTGATGGTATTACTATAATTGTTCAAGATCCGCTGATGAGTGAGAACATATGGTACTCTGTTCTTTGTTTCTGTGATAGATCACTGAGTATGATCGACTCTAAATCCGTCCAAGCTGTTGTGAAGTCCATATGTTTGTCCTTCTTTATGGCTGCATAATATTCCATTGTGTATATGTACCACATTTTTTAAAACCAGTTCAGCTTCATCCGTCTGTATTTTCTAAAGACATCCTATAAAGGGGCAGCATGCTAATTGTGGGCCAGTTCTGCTCAGCCAAGGTCTGAAATACTGCTCAGGTTCATGTCTGCTTAGCCACAGAGAGCAGAGTCCTCAGTTAAGTGGGCCTGGGGTCATTATGCTGCCACTGGAGGTAGAGGTGGGAGGGGCTCAGAGAGGATAACAACTTCGAAGAGATACTCAGACCAGGATGGAGGACCAGTGTCTAAAGTCACGCCAAGAGGCTGAATACTTCTATACAAAGTCCTAATCATGAGGAGATTAGCTGCTTGAATTAAAAAGAGGAAATCAATACAGTAGGAACTTTAAAAAGGGCCTAGGGAAATAGTCTCTCAGATTGGTGCTGTGACTTCCAAAGGATTCTTCAAATTTGACAAAAGTAGGTACTTTTCCCTATGTATGTTTGCACAGTTTTAAACTTTCTATAACATTAGATAAGTGAAATTAAGCTGAGCAGTGAACCTTGTAGTCCTGATATGGAATGAAGAATTCTCATTCATCATGTTTGACTAAAAGCTCTATCTATTGTCATTACATTTAAATGTTGGCAGCGAACTTTAAGTCCCAGTTTTTCTTTTTTTCTAACTGAGCAATCTTGGATACCCCTTTACCTCTTTCAGACGCAGTTTCCTTATATGCAAAATGGAGTAATGGGGTAAGGGAGGAGAGTGAGCAAATTTGGGTCCAAGGAGTGAGATAATTCTTTTAGAGCTGCAAAGTACTGTAAAAACAGAAAACTGAATTGCCTGCCCTGTGCATCAACTTCTGCTTAGTCTGGGTAGCTATTAGGCAAACTAACGTTTTCCATTTGTAAAATTAGGACAATTGCCTACTTACACTGTAGGTGTTAGCATTGATGTAATATACACCAAAGTCTTAAATTAACACCTAGCATATAGTATGAACTTAGAATTATGGTTGTGATTTTCTTTATTCACTTTTTAAAATAATTACCAATGTGAGGCACTTTTGCATCTTCAATATAAAAATATTTGGATTTGGCAAATTATTTGGCAATAATAAAAAAGCTTGCTTGTCCATGGCGAAAAAAAATCTCCCCCCTTTGTATATAAAAGACTGAGAAACATTTATTAAAGGTTCATTTGGTGAGTATTCACAAGGCTCTTTAACACAAACACACAGACATTCAACAAGCCCATGAGCACATATAAGGTGAACATGAGAAAAATTCTATCTAAGTCATATGTGTGTGTGTGTGTGTGTGCATGTGCATGCACACAGTGTATGTAATATCTCTACCACACATAACATCTCTACCAGGTTTTGGCAAGTTATTGGTTAAGTGTGGTCCATCACTGTCTTTGTAAATAAAGTTGTATTGGAACACAGTCAAACTCTTTTGGTCATATTTTATCTATGGTCATTTTTGCACTTCAATAGCAGAGTCAGCTGGATGTGACAGAGACTGTATGGCTCTCGAATCTTAAAATATTTGCTATTGGGCTGGGTGTGGTGGCTCACGCCTGTAATCCCAGTGTTTTGGGAGGCCAAGGTGGGACAATCGCTTGAGCTCAGGAGCTTGAGACCAGCCTGGACTACATAGTGAGACCTTGTATCTAACGAGAGAAAGAGAGAGAGAGAGAGAGAGAGAAAGAAAGAGGATTATGGTGGTGCATGCCTGTAGTCCCAGCTACTCAGAAGGCTGAGACAGAATAATCACATGAACCCAGGAACTGGAGGCTGCAGTGAGCTGTGATTGTGTCACTGCCACTAGCCTGGGGAATAAATAAACATGTATTAGGTAGTTAATATTATATCCTTTTGTAGAAAGGAGGAAACTGAGGCCCATGGAGATTAAGTGACACAGTCAGGATCATACAGTCAATAAGTAGCAGAGCAGTGTCCTAAACACATACAGTATGACATCAGAGTCCACCTGATTTAAACCAAATGGTGGTGCAGTTTCATACTGGCCCTCACTACATGAAGTCCCATGTGAAAATAGGGCCCAAGGGATTCACAGTTTCACAGCCATGTGTAAGGCTCTTGGAGAAGAAAGGAAAAGGGTATTTTGCTATCCGTGTCATGGAGAAAAGAATGAGGGTGTGTGTGTGTGTGTGTGTGTGTGTGTGTGTGTGTGTGTGTGTGTGTGCATGCGTGTGTGCACGTGATTGCATGAGCCGGAGAGTGCTACAATCACTCCGAACCCCCAGAAGACCACCTTCTGTTTGTTATAAAGGAAAGGTACATTTCACCACCTTCCTTGTGGTTGGCGTGAGTTCACACCAACATAAGAGCATGAGCATATCACATGGAGATGTTGCCTGTTAGTTTGTTAACATGACACTGAAAGTGCAAGGGACTAATGACTTTTTTAGAATTATGTACAATTTAGAGCAGTTATGTACTTACATTTTAAAAATATTTTTTTTCAGTTTTCTACCAGCATGTAACATTAACTATGTGTCACCTATTTAGTAATTTATACAAAGGCAAACATTTATAAATTGAACATCCCCACTGAGTGCGTTCCTAGGACAAACTTTTGGTAGAGTATGTTTTATTTCCCTCCCCTAAATTCTCCTGCTAAAAACTCCCCAGTGTCCACTACCCATCACCTGGCAGTTGAAGAGGACAGTGCCCAATGGAACAAATGCCAATTTAATTAAAATCCCTGTCCTTTCTTTGCCAAGGAAAAAAAAATATAAACGAAGAACTGCATTTGCATAAATTGTAGTAACAACCACACTATATATCCCAGAAAGTGTCGGTTTACTTGGATATTTTGAATGGATATACAACATACATAATGAAAAGTACACAAATCATACACACATAGTTTAATAAATTATCACAAAGTGAATATACTTGCAAACATCTATCCATGAAAAATTAATATGTGCCTAGAATACACACAATGAAATATGTACATAGACATTTAAAAAGCTTATGCAAATATAAGTATATATATAGTATAACTATTCTTTTTTTTTTTTTTTTTTTTAGTTGGAGTCTCACTCTGGCGCCCAGGCTGGAGTGCAGCAGCACACTCCCGGTCACCGCAGCTTCTACCTGCTGGGCTCAGGCAATCCTTCTGCCTCAGCCTTCCAAATAGCCAGAACTACAGGCTCATGCTACCATGCCTGGCTAATTTTTTTTTTTTTTTTGGAGTTGGAGTCTCACTCTGTCGCCCAGTCTGCAGCTTCGACCTGCTGGGCTCTGGCGATCCTTCCGCCTCAGCCTTCTAGGTAGCTGGAACTACAGGAGCGCGCTACCATTCTGGCCAGTTTTTGATTTATTGTGGAAACGAGGTCTGGCCAAGTTGCCCAGGCGGGTCTCAAACCCGCGGGCTCAGGCAGTCCACTCACCTCAGCCTCCCAAAGTGCTGGGATTACAGGCTGAGCCACCGAGCCTGGCCTATTCTTTATTTCAATCATTTTAGGGGGTACAAATAGTTTTTCGTCTGGGTTTTAAGTTTGCCCACCACCCCCACCTGTACGCATTGTACCTGATAGTTGATTTTTCATCCTTCCTCCCTTTCCCCTCTCCCCCTTCTGAGTCTTCAGTGTCCATTTTATCATTCTCTGTGTCTTTGTGGATCCTTGGTTTAGCACTCACTTATCAGTGAGAACATGAAGTGTTTGGTTTTCTGTTCCTGAGTTAGTTCACTTAGGGTGATATTGTCCAATTCCATCCAAGTTGCTGCAAAAGACATTATTTCATTTGTTTTGATAGCTGAATAGTATTCCATAGTTTATTTATTTATTTATTTATTTATTTATTTATTTTGAGTTGGAGTCTCATTCTGTCGCCCAGACTGGAGTGCAGTGGCCACTCCTGTCCATCGCAGCCTCGACCTGCTGGGCTCTGGTGATCCTTCCGCCTCAGCCTTCCAAGTAGCTGGAACTACAGGCGTGCGCTACCACACCCAGCTAATTTTTGATTTATTGTAGAGATGAGGTCTCACCAAGTTGCCCAGGCGGGTCTTGAACCCGCGGGCTCAGACAATCCACTCACCTCAGCCTCCCAAAGCACGGGATTACAGGCTGAACCACCGAGCCCGGCTCATAGTATATTTATATACCACATTTTCATTATCCACTGTTTAGTTAATGAGCATTTAGTTTGATTCCACATCTTTGTAATTGTGAATGGTGCTGCGATGAACCTGTGGGTGCAGGTGTCTTTTTAACATAATGATCTCTGTTCCAATGGGTAGATTCCTAGTGGTGGAATTGCTGGATCAAATGGTAGATCTACTTTTAGTTCTTTGAAAAATTCTCCAAACTGATTTCCATAGAAGTTATGCTAACTTACACTCCCACCAACAATGTATGTGTTTCCTTTTCCCCTCATCTGCACCGTCTATTATTTTTTAAATTTTTTTTTATTAATGGCCGTCTGACTGGTGTAAGGTGATATCTCATTGTGGTTTTGATTTGCATTTCCCTGATGATTAGTGATGTTAGGCATTTTTTCACATGTCTCTTGGTCATTCGTATATCTTCTTTTGAGTGATATCTGTTCATATCATTTGTCCATTTTTTATGGGGCTATGTGTTTTTTTCTTGCACAAAGCTAATATTTTGTTTATAGTGCTAAAAACATGCTATTTTGGGCAGAGCTAGTTAATTTTTATAAATTGAATTTTATAATTTTATAAATCTCTGATAATGACCTTATTTTTCTTGCACATATCTGTACATCAGTTGTCTTTTGTGCAGCCAATTGCAAAAACAATGCTAAAAACTCTCTGTGAAGCAGGTCAACTCTATAAGTGTCCTGTAGGTGGTTAATTGCTCCTTAATTATCAAGACTCATCCACAAGTATATGTCTTATAGCAATAACTGCAACTTACAAAGGATGGTGGCAGCTTTATTACAAATGCAATTAGGGAATTGAGGAGATTGGAGTTTAAAAGCATCTCTTTAGCGGATCTTAAGATTTACGCTCATTTCCAGGGTAAATTCACATCCGATGTGGGTGCTTTAATGCATTCATATTCTTGCATTTGGTAAAATTTTTCTAATAAAATGGTATATTTCAAAACGTGTGTGCTTTTAGGAGAGTGTGAAAAATAAATATATGTGATTCCTTGGACTGATGTATTTTAGTGTACTGCATGAGACTTTGTAAGTGTGGAGATTGCATCCAGCCAGAAGCAAATCGATCTTTGAAACTCATGTTGAAAATCTGAAGTGCAATATTAATTGGTTTCTAAGGGGTAAACTTTCTGTGTAGATACTATCTGTCATGAAACCTGATTTGATATTCAAATGTTTACTGTATCTTTTCTTCTCACCCCCAGGACTGTTCTGCCAAGACAACCTTTCTATGTAGCTTTTGCTTTTGTTTTAATGCCACTTGTGACAAATACATTCTAACAGTGATAAATAATCGTATCTGGAGAAGTTATTTATTGTCCTAGAAATATTATAATTTTAAATTTTTTTTACAGGTCTTTGTAACTTCAGTTACGTCTCAAGTTTCAGCTTCAAAAAGAATGAAGGAAAATCAGGTAGAGTAGAAAGCAAAGGCTACTAAATGATGGTGGGCTGTTGAATATCTGGGTGATGTAAATTTATGTGAATCTCAAAAGTGTGAATAAAAACAACCCAGCTCTTCATGGTTGAATAAACAAGGTGGGAACTGCCTGTTCCCAAATTGTATTTTAATCTTTTTCAATTTTTCTGCTGTCTCTTCATAGAATTAGTGGTCGATGGTTATTAATTTATTTGGCATTTATCATGCCAATATTAATTCATGCATATCTAATATGCCTTAATTAGAATTGGGAGGAATCTTCTGATACGGATGGACTCATTCTAATGTAGCATTTATTGAGAGAAAATAATATTTTCAAATGATCCCACTGCAGTTTATTAATTAATTACTCTTACACTAGGATGTACAGAGTGACAGAAATCTATACTAGATGAAATAGTAGCAGTTTGAAAATTATTCAATATGTTGATGCTTAATGCATTTCTCTTGGAAATTATATATGAGAATAAATTACTCAGTAGCCAATTTTCCATATAAACTATGTTTTTATTTTGTACTTTGTAGAGTAGAATTCTTACAGGCTGAACTAGACCTCTGTTAGTGAGGGGATGATGGCTGAAATGAACACAAATTCTCTTGATCGTTGTTACCTGATTCCTGCTCCTTCTTGAGCTCATCCCTGAGCCTAACACTGCTGCCTCTTGCTTCTCTTCCTTGATTGAATTTCAGTCTTTGGTCTTTCTTCAGTTTGAAATTTAATGTAAAGTCTAAAGCTTAGCTCTGGAGAATCAGGTTATGAAAATTGAGTTCTAAGGATTCTCGAGCCCACATTTTGCCATGAATGTCATATAAAGCTTAGTAAAATCAATATCCTTTATTGCCTTTGGTACAAGTAATTACTTACTCTGATTTCTATGAGATGATTCTATTTTTAATGTTGGAATAATTGTTTAATATTCATATTTTCACAGGCATGTTTCTAAGCTATATTAAGTATTTCTACCTCTACTAATGCTAATGAACCTTCTAATTCTATTTTTTTTTTATTTATTGAGTTGTAGTCTTACTCTCTCACCCAGGCTGGAGTACAGTGGCAGCCTCAACCTGCTGGGCTTAGGTGATCCTTCTGCCTCAGCCTTCCAATTAGCTAGAACTACAGGCGAGCACCACCAGGCCTGGCTAATTTTTTGATTTATTGTAGAGACAGAGTCTCACCAAGCTGCCCATGCTGATCTCGAACCCTGCAATCTTATCGCCTCAGCCTCCCAAAGTTCTGGGATTACAGCCTTGAGCCACTGCGCCTGGCCTTTAAAAAAAAAAAATTTATTTTTACAAAAAGCGTTCTGATCACTTGAGAAGGCTTTAGGTGTAAGGATGCAGAATCAATTAAAATCAAGAGTATTGCATACTGAATGCACTGAGCATTGAGCACTGAACATTGCAGGCATGTGTCAGATAATAAGATGGACCTACATTTTAAAATTCAGCATTTTATTACTTAGAAAAGATAGACAAACAAACAATCTGGATTTTAAAAAATAAATTTGTAAAATATCACACAACTTGTGAAAGTATAAATTTACTACTAAATATACTATCAGATTATAAACATCTTTTGAGTTGAGACTATGTCTTTTTCATTGCTGCACTGGCTGAACCTACTATGTAAAATTAATATGAATAATTAATTTTTAATATTTTTTGTTCAGAGTAGAATATATATGAATATGTGATCAATTTCCAACATGTTTTCTCATTTTAAAGACTTTGGAATATTCTGGATTACAAACTCTTAAACTATGATAACAAATCTACCACCAAAGTTTTAGATAATACTATTTGCTAATAACCATCTAAAACTAAAGTTTACCAGTTTTGTTTAAGAGCGAAACAGTATGCAAATTTATCATATTAACATTTAAATATACTTATCCAATAATCCTAAACCAGAGAGCATTTTTCTAAGTATTAGTAAAAAATCAATTACAAAACTGCATATGAAGTTGAGTAGCTCTTATGTCTCCCTTTTAAGACAATTAAGTAGTGGCTCAATAATGTTAAGAGCTTTGCAAGTTTATAGTAAATAGAAAATATATAATTAGGTTCCCAATGGTAAAAACATGGAACCAACTGTGCTGCCCATTGAAAGAGGACTGGATATAAAAACTGTGGTACATATACACGATGGAATATTATGCAGTTATAAAGAATGACAGAATTATGAACAGCAACCTGGATGGACTTAGAGTCTACAATACTGAGTGATCTATCACAGAAACAAAGAACTGAGTTATCACATGTTCTCACTCATAAGCAGACCTTGAACAATTATCCTAATACTTTAAGAAAAGGACTGGGAGTAGTGGGAAACTGCCAGAGGACAGGAGGTGGGATTAGCAGTAGCAGGAAACTGCTGGGGGTGGGGGGGAACGTGGGATCGGCAGTAGTGGGAATCTGCTGGGGGGGGGCATACCTCATCAACAAGGGTACCTGCATAATAAACATTTGTATACCCAACCCTGAATTGTACCCCACATCTTTAAAATAAAAAATTAAGAAAAGAAAATATATAATTGGTATCTTGGCTTTTTAGATTTTAATCACTGCTTTTATTATGGATATGATATTTATACTATAGAAAGTCCTTTTATTACCCAAAAAACATTATTCATAATTTTTGTCATTCATTTACAATTAGAGCTTAGAGTCTGAATCAGTGCTTTTTAAGGTACTTAGGCAAACTTTTGCTGGGAAACTGGCCTGTTTTTTCCAGTTCCATCATGGCAGACTTAATTAGGCCCATCTCTGACCTCCCAGAATAAGTAATTTATTTCCCTAAAATAATGAAATTATTAATAATAGTAACTACCATTTATTTAGCAGCTAGTAGTGCTGAAAACTTTGCTAAGTATTTTTATGTATTATCTAATTGAATCTCCATGCAGGTTTTTATTATTCCATCTTACAGGTGAGAAAACGGTTTCAGGGTGATCAAGTAACTTGTGTCATGTTGCTCAGCTCTAAAAGCCAGAATTGGAACTCAGACTCAGGACTGTGAACTTGAAAGCCTGCATCCCCATTGCTTCCTAGACTATGATAACCACACTCTCATACTGTTTTGCTGCAGAATCTCCAATGGCAGAGAGCTTGTTTTTATCAGTTATTTCTTTTGCATCCCTAGTACAAAAAACCCAATTGTTATGTGGTGAATTCAGGTTTACTATGAGGAACAAATGATGTGAAGGAAAGTATTGCTTCCTTCTCCATCCTATTCCTGGCTCTGAATGGGCAATTTTGCTCTTGCAGGGTCCTTGATCATTATTACTCCAGAATGGTACCTGGTTAGAGGTGTCTAGACTTGGGTCGCACCTAAATATGAACCTTGAGGCTAAGTAGATATCCCCACTACTCATGCTTTATATCTGTTTTCCTAAACATTTAGGAAAACATGAAGGAATATTTGTTTTCTTTAAAATAAATATTTGAAATATTTATTTTGAACTAAATGGTAAAAAAAAAAAATCTGTACTGCAGACACTGTGGAGAGAATCATTAGCAGGTACACAACATTTATGTTGACTGAATAATTAATGATAACCCAGGATGGGAGAAGCGGACACTGTTTTGTCTATTCTGAATCACCTGTATGGATAATTGCCTAAGAGGATTAATGGAGGCCTGTGAGCTTGTTGAGGGCAGAGGCCATTCCCTACGCATGTGACGCCCTCAACCCTCAGCTCAGTGATGAACATAGCCAGTGTCCCAATACTCCAGAAACATATGTGGGTATTGGATACGTACACCAGTCAATGAGAGGCACTATTCTGTTCATGCATTTCTAGAACAGTCTAGAATTTAATAGTTTTTAAAAGAATTTCATGAGACTTTATAGGCCAGGGCAAAAATTCCAGTTAACCCAACATTTTAAAAAAATGACATATTGCTGTTTTATAAGTTGATCCTGCTGCTTTCCCACATCAAAATCGCATCCAATGTCACTTTTACAAACCTGGTACACACTACATTGAACCAAGAGATTGGAGTTTATATCATCAGTAATGGGGAAGATACACATTGTGTGCCTCCTGCCTCCTGCTGGGGGCACTGAGAAGAACACATTACTTTTGTCAAATTATTCCTTTTAGAAATGTATAGCCTGACTTAATAATATGGAAATATCAGACAAACCCACACTAAGAAATATCCCTGGTGGTCAAGTGTTTACAAAAAAAACCCAAAACACTTTACATAAGTATTGGCCTGTATTATTAAAAAAAAATAGTGAGGCTGAGTATTTTTTCATGTGTCTGTTGGCTGCTTATGTGTCTTCTTTTGAGAAGTGTCTATTCATGTCTTTTGCCCATTTTTAGATGAGCTGTTTGTTTTTTTCCTTTCGGCACATTTGAGTTCCTTGTAGATCCTGGATGTTAGGCTTTTGTCAGATATGCAATAAGCTAATGTTTTTTCCCATTCTGTGGGCTGTCTCCCTGTTCCCTTGATGGTTACTTTTGCTTTGCAGAAGCTTGTCAGTTTGATGAGGTCCCACTTGTCTGTCTTATCTCTTATGGCATGGGTTTTTTATCAGGAATTGGTTGCCTATTCTGATTTCTGTAAGAGTGTCTCCTGCATTTTTTAAGATCCTTAAAGTTTGGGGCTTTACATTTAGGTCTTTGATTCATTTGGAGTTGATTTTCATGTATGGTGATAGGTAGGGGTCCTCTTTCATTCTTCTGCATGTGGTCAGCCAGTTTTCCCAGCACCATTTGCTGAATACGTTCTCCTCTCCCCAGTGGTTATTGGTGGAGGATTTGTCAAAGATGAGTTGGTTGAGAAATTGAGACTTTGCTTCTGGAATTTTTGTTCTGTTCTATTGGTCTATATGCCTGTTCTTGTACCAATACTAGGCTGTTTTGATAATTGTAGCTTTATAGTAGAGTTTAAATATGGAATTGTGATACCTCCCACTTTGTTTCTTTTACTAAGATTGTTTTGGCTATTTGTAGTCATTTATGTTTCCATATGAATTTCTGTATTGTTGCTTTCAGGTCTGAGAAGAATGATGCTGGCAATTTAATGTGTATAACGTTGAATCTGTAGATTGCCTTTGATAGGATGAACATCTTAACAATGCTGATTCTTTTATCCATGAGCATGAAATATTTTTCCATTTGTTTGTGTCTTCTTTGATTTCTTTGAGCAGCATTTTGTAGTTTTCATTCTAAAGATCTTTCACTTCTCTGGTTAGGAAGATGCAGAGGTATTTATTTTTTATGTGGCTATTATAAATGGGATTGTGCTTTTTATTTGGTTCTCTGCCTGTCTGTTGTTGGTGTGTAAGAATGCACATTTATTTTGTACCTTGAGATTTTGCCTAAGTTCTTTATCAGTGCAAGAATGTTTTTGACAAACTGTCTTGGATTTTTGAGGTATGGGATCATATTGCCAGCAAAGAGGGATAACTTGACTTCCTCTTTTCCTATTTGAATACTCCTGATTTCCTTCTCTTGTTTGATTGCTCTAGCTAGGACTTTCAACACTATGTTAAACAGGACGGGTGAGAGTGGGAGCCTTAACTTGTTCTGGTTTTCAGGGGAAATGCTTCTAGTTTCTGTCCATTTGGAAAAAATCCTCATCAGAGAAATGCAAATCAAAACCACACTGAGATACCATCTAACTCCAGCAAGAATGACCACCATTAATACAACAAAAAACCACAGATGCTGGCAAGGATGTGGAGAAAAATGAACACTTCTACACTGCAGGTGGGAATGCAAACTAGTGCGTCCTCTTTGGAAAACAGTGTGGTGATTCCTAATTAGCTAAAAATTGACCTTCTATACGATCCAGCAATACTTTTCCTTGGAATACACCCGAAGGAACATAAACTGTTCTATCAGAAAAAAAAAAAAAAACCACATACAAACACATGTTTATAGTTGCATTATTCACAATAACAAAAACATGGAGCTAACTCCACTGCCCAAAGTGGACTGTATAAATAAAATGTGGTACATATATATGGAGTGTTTCACAGCCATAAAGAAGAACAAAATCATGGAATTTGCAGGAACTTGGCTGGATTTAGAGTCTATAATACTCAGTGACTTATTCACAGAAATAAGAACCAAGTACCACATGTTCTCACTCATAAGCAGACCCTGAACATTTACCATAAAATACAATAAGAAAGGGCTTGGCAGTAGCCAAAAACTGCTGGGGGGTGGGGGGTGGGGTGAATAACTAACATTAATAAGGGTACCAGATCTCAAACTAGGCAAAGTGGGAACCAAATGAGGCCCAAACTTTTCCTGTTTTATGATCACTTGTATACCTAATCCTGAATTGTATCCCACATCTTTAAAATAAAAAAATAAAAAATCAAGGTCGTAGAAGACAAAGAAAGATGAGAAACTGTTCCAGATTAAACAAGACCAAAGAGGCAGGACATGCAGTGGCAACTGTAATCCTGGATTGAATCCTACTCCAGGAAAAAATATTCTCTTTCCCTTTATACATATATACATACACTGACACACACATATACACACACATATTTTTATGGTGCATAACATATAAAATTGTTCTCTTTAGGAAAGTAATTGTCAACATTAGAATAAGGTATGTAGATTAGATAGTAACACTACATTAATGTTAATTATCTGAGATGATTCTATTATGGTTAGATAAGACTGTGTCCTTGTTTTTTTCTTTGTTTCTTTTTGAATCAGAGTCTCACTCTCATCCAGGCTAGAGTGCAGTAGAATGATCATAGCTCACTGCAGCCTCGACCTCTGGGGCTCAGGCAATCCTTCTACCTCAGCCCTCTGAATAGGAGCTGGGACTACAAACATGTGTGGCCACACCCTCTAATTTTTTTTCAATTTTAATGTTTCTTTGTAGAGACAAGGTCTTGCTATGTTGCTTCAGCTCGTCCAGAACTCCTGGGTTCAAGCAATCTCTTGTCTCTACCTCCCAAAGTGCTGGGATTATAGGCGTGAGCCACTGCACCTGGCTCAGTGTCCTTGTTTTTAAGGAATGTGCTGGGTTAACTAGAGGTAAAGACATCATGTCTGTAAATTACTCTCAAATGATTCAGAGGAGAAAGTCTATCATTTATTTGTCTGTCTGTCTATCTAGCTATTTCTATTTATTTATCTATCTAGATCTATTTTTATTGAATAATAAAGCAGAGGTGATGAACTGTTACCAGTTGGGGAAGTTGGGTAAAAGGTATAGGAATTTATTTTCACTATTTAAATTTCCATATGTCTGAAATTATTTCAATACAAAAAATAGAATACTCACTTTTTCCATAAATATTTTCTTACTTTGGGAATGAAGTAGAAGCTTTTCCAGAACTACTCATTATTAGTTAAATATTTTATTGTTTGTGAGTTTTTTTTTTTTTTTTTGAGTTGGAGTCTCACTCCATTGCCAAGACTGGAGTGCAGTGGCCGCTCCCGGCCACCGCAGCCTCGACCTGCTGGGCTCCGGCGATCCTTCCGCCTCAGCCTTCCGAGTAGCTGGAACTACAGGCGCGCGCTACCATGCCCGGCTAATTTTTGATTTATTGTAGAGATG
>CAUYQG010102862.1:0-17839 GCA_963574415.1 Tarsius wallacei
TTTCAGGGGATATTGCAGCTAAGCACAGAGTGAGTGGGTAGGGACAAAGTGAGTTACATGCAAAGAGGAGGGGCCAGCAAACTATATCTTTTTTTTTTTTTTTTAAGTTGGAGTCTCACTCTGTCGCCCAGACTGGAGTGCAGTGGTCGCTCCCGGCCACCGCAGCCTTGACCTGCTGGGCTCCGGCGATCCTTCCACCTCAGCCTTCCAAGTAGCTGGGACTATAGGCGCGCGCTACCACACCCGGCTGATTTTTTGATTTATTGTAGGGATGAGGTTTCGCCTGCCCAGGTGGGTCTCGAACCCGCGGGCTCAGGCAATCCACTCACCTCAGCCTCCCAAGGCGCGGGATTACAGGCTGAGCCACCGAGCCCGGCTAAAATTTTTTTTTTTTTTGTAGAGACAAGGTCTCACCAAGTTGCCCGGGCTGGTCTCGAACCTGCATGCTCAAGCAACCCACTCGCCTGGGCTTCCGAAAGTACTGGGATTACAGGCTGAGCCACTGAGCCCAGCCCAAACTATATCTTACTGTGTGTCCTGTTCCTCCTTTGCATATATTAGGATGTTAACCACAGAGAAAAAAAAAGTTCAATTGCATTCAGTGATATGTTTACTATAGTGTCAAACACACTAAAATTCCACATGTCACAAATGGTATGACTTGGGTTTCCTTCCTCCCTGCCCATGACTTGGAGAAAAGTGAGCTCTTTAGGGTATGTATTAACCTTTTGTTACTATTATTACAGCTAATGACTGTCATTAATAATAACTGGTCTAAAGCAGAAGATTAAAGGATGCATTTTCTTTTTCCTGGAATTATTTAATACAGAATGCTTAATGAAAGAGAGAAAAAAGTTTACTGTATACTCCCTGTTCTGTGATATGTATTATTTTACAGTGAACTTAAAACTCATAGATATTAACATTTACCATACCAGCTACAAGGCAGGGAATTACTGGGTGCCCTGAATAATTATTACTATTTCACTTTAGTTATGCACGATATCTATTCAACCTGTCCTTAACCCTTTATCTCACTCTGTCTCCTACTCTGTGCTCTACCAGGAGTGCCCCCTACTCGTATCAATTTTGGTGATTAGAGAGAGTAAAACACTGTATAGTTTTCAGAAAAGTTTATCTTGACTCGGTAAGCACATTTATAGATAGTTTAGAAGCCATCTATAATGACCTATTGCCCAAAAGGGCCTTATAGTTGCACCAAACTTTTGGGATGCTATGTAGTTGTGCTGGGCTGTCATTTTAAGAAACGTTGTCTCCTGAGAGAAAAATATTTCTAGAAATATTCTGACCTTTCCATTTTTTAGCACGAAAGTGAGGTGATCTAAGAGAAGCCATCTTCCGAGTAAACGTGGTAAGCCTTTGCTTTGAAATATTCATCATGTTTCTGTTGTGAATAGCCAAACCTCTGCTAAAATTCAGAGTTTGCTGCCCTATTCAGCTTATTCATTTCATGCAAATCCCAATGTGCATGAAATGAACAAAAGACTTCCTTTCTATTCGTATGCATTGTTAGTTTTCTATCCCATTTTTATTCCCAAACTTGTTTTTCTCTTTTTCAGTATTAGTGCTTTATTCATTTTTTGAACAAATATTTGTGGCATCCCGAAGCATGATGAGGCACCAAAATGAATTATATCATTCCAGCATGGTAGTCAGCATGGCCCACAGGTTTCATTTTTTATGCTTTTTTTAAGGAGTATTATTAGAGGATGCTTAGAGATTCCTTAAGAACACATTTATGATGAGAGGAAAAAAAAAAAAAAAGATCTGTCCAATTCTGTGTGTCCTCTGTGAGCATGGTTTGAAGGCCCATTGTCTTAGCAGCCCAGGAATGCAAAGAGTGTACACCTGGGGTGAGGCAGATATGGATTCTGATTCTGGCTCTGTTCCTTGAAAGCTCTAACCTGGGGCAAGTTACTTCTGATTCTGAGATAGTTTTCTTATAAGTAAAAGGAGAACACCTGCTTCCTAATGTGGTTAAACGAGTTTCTAGAGAGTGTCAACACTTAATAGCACTCCCTCAAGAAGTGATTATTCTTGGTGACTTTCCTAGGCGCCTATAATCTAATGAATATGTGAATGAGCGAAAACTTTAATGACAATGAAATTTAAGCTAAAATAAATCTTATTAATGCAGAGACAAGCAAAGTGTTCTGGAATTCCTTGGAGGGTTTGGTCAATTGTGGGTTATCTGATTCCGCACCTATTTCTAGTTTTTGTCTTAGACGTAACGGGTTCTAATCACAAGAGTCTTTAATTTATATAAATTCACTACGGATACTCAATGGGTGAAAAAAGAGAAGGAGAGAGAGAATAAATGAATTATTTAAAGAATTTAAACAGCATAGCTGATTACTGTGTCTTTCCACTCAAAGAGTACTTCTATCATTATTCATCTTGGGAATGTCTCCTCACACTGAGTTGGCTCCTATTGTTTCTTTTTTTTTTTTTTTTTGAGTTGGAGTATCACTCTGTCACCCAGACTGGAGTGCAGTGGCCGCTCCCGGCCACCGCAGCCTCGACCTGCTGAGCTCTGGCGATCCTTCCGCCTCAGCCTTCTAAGTAGCTGGAACTACAGGCGCACGCTACCACGCCCGGCTAATTTTTTGATTTATTGTAGAGATGAGGTCTCGCCAAGTTGCCCAGGTGGGTCTCGAACCTGCGGGCTCAGGCAATCCACTCACCTCAGCCTCCCAAAGGCGCGGGATTACAGGCTGAGCCACCGAGCCCGGCTTACTTTCTTCTTTTATCTGTGTTTCCAGCTCTGTTTCATAGTGTGTTTGTAGACTGTCCAATTCCTACCCATCACCACAGTGACTCAGAGCATTCTTTTGGAGAAGCAGTAATCTCATGGTTAAGAATGCAAGGATGGCCGGGCTTGGTGGCTCAATCTGTAATCCCAGCACTTTAGGAGGCCAAAACGAGTGGATTGCCTGAACCCGTGGGTTCGAGACCCATCCAGGCAACTTGGCAAGACCTCGTCTCTACAATAAATAAAAAATTAACTGGGCGTGGTAGTGCGTGCCTGTAGTTACAGCTACTTGGAAGGCTGAGGAGGAAGGATCGTCAGAGCCCAGCAGGTTGAGGCTGCAGTGGCTGGGAGCATGCCACTGCACTTCAGTCTGGGTGACAGTGAGACTCCAACTCAAAAAAAACGAATGCAAGGCTCATGCTTATAACCGCAGCACCTGTAGTTTCAGCTACTCGGAAGGCTGATGTGGAAAGATCACCTGAGCCCAGCAGATAGAGGTTGCGGTGGCCATGAGCATGCCACTGTGCTCCATCTGGGTGACAGAGTGAGACTCCAACTCAAAAAAAACCCCCAAAACAAAAAAAAGAATGCTGGTTTGGGCCAGGTACAGTGGCTCATGCCTGTAATCCCAGCACTATAGGAGGCCAAGGTGGGAGGATTGCTTGAGCTCAGGAATTCAAGACCAGCCAAGGAGGCAACACAGTGAGATCGAATCTCTGTAAAAAAAAAAAAAAATTAACTTAGTGTGTTTGCGCATACCTGTAGTCCCAGCTACTGGGGAGGTTGAGATGGGAGGATTGCTTGACCCCAGGATGTCAAGGCTATGGTGAGCCGAGATTGTGCCACTGCACTCCAGCCTGGGCTACAGAATGAGACCCTGTCTCAAAAAAAAGAATGCTGATTTGGAGTCAGTCTGGGTTCAAATGCCAACTGTCCCACAAACTAATTATACCAACCTAGTTATTATAAATATATAAAATGTAATTTATATATTGATAATATAAAATATTTAAACTCTCTAAGCCACTTGCCGTACAACCACATATGTCACGCAATCTGGAAAGGACCTCCTCAACCATTCTCCACCTCCCCATGGCCATCTAAACTAGAGGGTGTGGGACCACGGTACCATGGCAAGGCAAGGGCTGCCCCCTGGTGGTCACAGAGCATGGGAGGCCTGAGGCGCCAATGGTGGCTTTCTCAACTCTGTCTTATTTCAGCTTCTGCCCTGTCGCTTACCTTGCTTCCTCCTATCAACACCTCATCCCCATCCTCACATAGTCAATTTGGGGAAAACTGTATCTACTACTTCAACTGTGAGACGTCTTCAGTTTAGGGAAGGAGGGGAGGCCACCACCAGTGAGGATGTGCAATGGGCTACTGGCCTGAGCATAAAACTCCATAGTTTCACAGTGCACACTAAATCACCTGGTACTCCTTCATGCCCCAGGGCAAAGTGGCTTAAAAGACAAGTCAGCCTATGCTGGAGTCCTGCTTCCACTACTTACACAACTGTATAGTGTGAATACTGCCTGGAAACTCCCAGTCTCCACTGCGCTACCCAGGTGCTTAGTGCAGGGTTCTTCTCCAGCTCCTCCCCGGTCCTAGGCTAGGGTAACAGTGTCATTGCTACGCTTGAACTCAATGACATCCTGTCCACCTGTTTTCTCTACCTAAGACTTCTAAACCATTTGTCATAGCTAAAATTGTTCTGGATTCTGAACACAGTGCATTTCATTTCTTAGACCATCTAGAATAAATCCTGGTAGGTGTGTGGATTCAAGGACCCCTTTCAATAACTCTGAGACCCTCTGGAAAGTGTTAACCCACAGAATGGGTACTGCTGCACTAATCAGCTCAGTGGACACACGGATAGAACTTTTTTTTTTTTGCCATGCCTGGCTAATTTTTTTATTCATTGTAGAGACAAGTTCTCGCCAAGTTATCCAGGCTAGTCTCAAACTCCTGGACTCATGCAATCCTCTTGCCTCTGCCTCCCAAAGTGCTGGGATTATAGGCATGAGCCATCGTACCTGGCCTGGATGGAATTTTTTAAAAAAAACTTTTTTGGGCACTCAAGAAGAAAGGCGACAAATAGAAAAGTCCTGAAGTGGATGTGCACCAGTCTCTGGTCTAACTTCTTTAACAGCTGGATGGAGGGTGATCAAGACCAATAAACTCCTAACTCAGAGCTCAGAGCAGGAAAACAGGTGAAAACACAGAAGTTTCCACAACCCCGGCACAGGGGATCCTTCCTCCCTGGAGGTTCTTCCTGCAAATGTTGGCAAGCTGAGATGTGGGTGACTTCTTCCCTGGCCAATTTCTTATCAATATTTTTGATAAGTGAATGGCTCCCAGGTGTCAGCCTCTGACAATAGCTTCTCCTCTGAGGCTCCCTGCGTCATGACCTTTCGTCTTTTCTTGCTGTCATTGTCCAATCCTCCTCACATTCATCAAGAGCCTATCCCAACTCTCCAGCCTCCTCTCTATTTCAACCTCTACCATCTCCCTAATGGATTTAGTGTCCACATAACCTTATTTTTTTTAGTCATGGTCTTACTCTGTTGACCAGGCTGGAGTATAGTGGCATGATCATGGCTCACTGTGACCTCGACCTCCTGAGCTTAGGTGATCCTTCCACCTCAGTCTCCCAAGTAGCTGGGACTACAGGCACACACCACCATGCCCAAGTAATTTTTGTATTTTTGTAGAGACTAGATCTCATTATGCTGCTCTCTTGCCTCAGTCTCCCAAAGTTCTAGAATTACAGGTGTGAACCACCACACTGGGCATAAATGACATTTTAAACACTGAGATATAATTTTTCAGAGTAAAATGCGGAGGTGTAAGTGTACAGTTTGATAACCTTTGACCAACCTGTACACCCATGCCTCAATTGCGATATCAATAATACCTATTATCTCAGAAAATTCCCCCTTCCCCTTTTTGGTATATCCTTCTCTCCTCTTATATTCAACCATTGATTTATACTCCTATAGAGCAGTTTAATCTGTTCTTGAACTTTATGTCAATGGATTCATATAATGCATACTTTTCTATTAATATCTGGCTCCTTTCTCTTTTTTGTATGTTTTTGTTTGTTTGTGACAGGATCTTGCTCTGTCACCCAGGCTGGAGTATAGTGGCAAGATCATAGCTCACTGCAGCCTTGAACTCCTGGGCTCAAATGATCCTCCCACCTTGACCTCCCAAAGTGTTGGGATTATAGATGTGAGTTCAGCCTGGCTTCTTTCATTCTGCTCAATGTCTGTGAGATTCACTCATGTTTTTGCGTGCATCAGTGGTCTGTTCCTTTTAATGGCTAGTGGTAATCCTTCATATGATGCAGCACAGCTTGTTGATCCATCCACCTAATGATTGATGTACAATTGAGTTGCCTTTATTTTTTGTTATTATGAATTAATCTGCTATGAACATTCTTCTACCCACCTCACCAATGCCGTTTCAATATTCTAAGTGTGTAACTTTACAATTGCTTCCTCTTGTCCACTCCAACCATCACCTCAACTCTCCGTGAACTATGCCTTGGGTACTGTCACTGTGGAAACTGTTGGAATCTTTTTTTTTTTTGAGTTGGAGTCTCACTCCGTCGCCCAGACTGGAGTGTAGTGGCCGCTCCTGGCCACCGCAGCCTCGACCTGCTGGGCTCCGATGATCCTTCCGCCTCAGCCTTCCAAGTAGCTGGAACTACAGGCGTGCGCTACCACGCCCAGTTAAATTTTTTTTTTTTTTTTTATTGTAGAGATGAGGTCTCGCCAAGTTGCCCAGACGGGTCTCGAACCCGCGGGCTCAGGCAATCCACTCACCTCAGCCTCCCAAGGCGCGGATTACAGGCTGAGTCACGGAGCCCGGCTAACTGTTGGAATCTTACCTCTTCTTTCAAAAGAACATAAAGACCATCAGTCCTGAGTCCCCCACAGACTTCTGTACCTTAAACAAGTGCTTTCACATCATTCTCCTGTTGGAAGACTTGGATTGTTTCTCCTCTGTCTTTTAAACTACTATTATATATACATATATATATATTTTTTTTAATTGTGTATGTGTGTGTGTGTGTGTGTGTGTCCTTTTTTTTTTTTTATTTTTTAGACAAGAGTCTTTATATGTTGCTCGGGCTGGTCTCAGGGCTGGGCACAGTGGCTCACACCTGTAATCCCAGTAATTGGGAGACTGAGGTAGGAGAAACACTTGAGCCCAGGAGTTCGAGACCAGTCTGGGCAACATAGCAAGACTTCACCTTTGCAAAAGATCAGCCAGGCTGGTGGTACACGCCTGTAGTCACAGCAACTGGGGAGGATAAGATAGAAGGATCTCCTGAGCCCAGGAAGTTAAGGCTTTGGTGAGCCATGACCATATCCCTGCATTCCAGCCTGGGAGACAGAGTGAGACCCTGACTCAAAAAAAAAATAAAAAAAAGAAAATCACACACACATACAACTCTTATGCTCAAGTTAACTTTCTTTTTTTTTTTTAGTTGGAGTCTCACTCCGTCATCCAGGCTGGAGTGCAGTGGCAAATTTATGGCCACCCCAGCGTCGACCCGCTGGGCTCCGGCAATCCTTCTGCCTCAGCCTTCCAAGTAGCCGAACTACATGTGCCACCACTTCTGGCTAATTTTTTTATTTATTGTAGAGACGAGGTCTTGCCAAGTTGCTCAGACTGGTCTCAAACCCCTGAGCTCAGGCAATCCTTCCACCTCGGCCTCCCAACATGCTGGGATTACAGGTTTGAACCATCGCGCCCAGCCTCAGCATCTCTTTTAATGAGAGTCTTCCATGTGTCACTGTATCTTTATTTCTCTTTCCCTCAGCTCTTTCAGTATCTCGCATATCTCCTACATCCCTGTCCACAACTCTTTCTGTCTCAACGTCTTTATTCACATTACTTGTTTCTTCCTCACATCTCCACTCACACCTCACATCTTTCTACACATCTCTCTCCCTCTCATACACACAGACACTCTGCTTATTCACTCATTCAACAAATATTTAGTGAGGACCTTCCATGTGCCAGACATCCTGTCTCTCCATCTTTCTCTCTTCCCTCCATCTTTCTCCACATCACTTTCTGCCTCCCCATCACTTCCCATGTTTTCCCTTCCCATCCCTCTCCATCTATGTACCTCATTCCCCCATCCCATTTCTGTCTAGGTGGAAGAATAAAGAAAGGCTGGTAGCACGCTCACTTCTTTCCCCTGGAGGCTGATTCCCCCTCCACTGAGAGGCCTCTCTCAACTCCTACAGGCTAGCTGGCACTGCTCCTGCCTATCCCTTGAACTCTCTGTACAAGGATGCTTTTTTAATTTTTTCAAGCTCTCAGTACATAATTCAAATGGGATGCTTTTTTTAAAGAAAAGAAGTAATCTACAATATTAGAGGAGGACTTACGTCTCTCAGAAACTGATATATCAAGGAAGCAAAAAAATTACTAAAAACAGAGAAGAGTGAAACCAATTAACAAGCTTGATCGAATGGAAATATGTGTAATCTTAGAATAATAAGAAAAAAATAGAAAATAGACATTATTTTCGGTTACACAAAAACATTTAGAGAAAAAAAATCAAAATCATATAGCACACAATTACTGACTAAGCCAGGCACAGTGGCTCAGCACTTGGGGAGGCAAAGGCGAGAGTATTGCCTGAGCCCAGGATTAGAGACCAACCTGGGCAACTTGGCAAGACCTCGTCTCTAAAATAAATTTTTAAAAAAATTAGCCAGGCATGGTAGCACGTACCTATAGTTCCAGCTACTTGGAAGACTGAGGTGGAAGGATCACCTGAAGCCCTGCAGGTTGAAGCTGTGGTAGCTGTGAGCATGCCACTGCACTCCAGCCTGGGTGACAGAGGGAGACACCAAAGGAAAAAAAAAAATTGCTGGCCGGGTTTGGTGGCTCAGCCTGTAATCACAGCAATTTGGGAGGTCCAGACAAGTGGGTTGAGTGAGCCCGCGGGTTCGAGACAGCCCGGGCAACTTGGCGAGACCTCATCTCTACAATAAAAATTAAAAATAGCCGGGCGTGGTAGCGCGCGTCTATAATTCCGGCTACTCTGGAAGGCTGTGGCGGAAGGATCGTTGGAGCCCAAAAGTTCTACGCTGGTTAGCACAGGAATCACCCTAGCTGGGCGCCATGCACGTGCCTGTAGTTCCGGCTACTTGGAAGGCTGAGGCGGAAGGATCGCCGGAGCCCAGCAGGTCGAGGCTGCGGTGGCCGGGAGCGGCCACTGCACTCCAGTCTGGGCAACAGAGTGAGACTCCAACTCAAAAAATATATATATATGAGCAAACGAAGGCCAGGTGTGGTGGCTGACATCTGCAATCTTAGCATTTTAGGAGGCAGAGGTGAGAGGATTGCTTGAGTCCAGGGGTTCAAGACCAACCACGGCAACTTGGTGAGATATTGTCTCTACAATAAATTAGAAAATTAGCTGGGCATGGTGGTGCATGCTTATAGTTCCAGTTACTTGGAAGGCTGAGGCGGAAAGATTGCCTGAGCCCAGTGGGCTGAGGCTGTGGTGGCCATGAGCGTGCCACTGCACTCCAGCCTAGGCGACAGAGTGAGACTTGTATTAAAACAAAAATTAGCCGGGCTTGGTGGCTCAGCCTGTAATCCTGCGCTTTGGTAAGCTGAGGTGAGTGGATTGCCTGAGCCCGCAGGTTCGAGACCTGCCTGGGCAACTTGGCGAGACCTTATCTCCACAATAAATTTTTTTAAAAAACCAGCCGGGCATGGTAGCGCAGCCTGTAATTCCGGCTACTCGGAAGGCTGAGGCAGAAGGATCGCCGGAGCCCAACAGGTAGGCTGCGGTGGCCGGGAGCGGCCACTGCACTCCAGTCTGGGCGACAAAGTGAGACTCCAACTCAAAAAAAAAAAAAATTTAGCAAACCTAATCAGAATTGACTAAATAATGTAAAACAACATAACCAAGCAGCCTTTATCCTAGGAAAGCAAATCACTATTCATGAAATTCCTGGTTATTATTCATGCAATTCATTACATTAAGAGATGGAGAAAAAAATCCATATGATCATCTTAATACAATAAAAGCACTTCACAAAATTTGTTCATGATAAACAACCATTCAGATTTTTTTTTTTTTTTTGAGTCAGAGTCTCACTCTGTCGCCTAGGTTGGAGTGCAATGGCATGCTCATAGCTACCTTAACCTTGACCTACTGGGTTCAGCTGATCTTCCATCTCAGTCTTCCAAGTAGCTGGAATTACAGGAGTGTGCCACCATGCCAGGCTAATTTTGTTTTTTGGTTTTTTTTTTTTGAGTTGGAGTCTTACTCTGTCGCCCAGGCTGCAGTGCAGTAGCACGCTCCTGGCCATCGCAGCCTCGATCTGCTGGGCTCTGGCCATCCTTCTGCCTCAGCCTTCCAAGGAGCCAGAACTACAGATGCGTGCTACCACACCCAGCTAATTTTTTCATTTATTGTAGAGACGAGGTCTCACCATGTTGCCCAGGCTGGTCTCAAACCCATGGGCTCAGGCAATCCTCTCGCCTTGGCCTCCCAGAGTGCTGGGATTATAGGCTTGAGCCACCACGCCCAGTCATTTTTTTGTTTTAAATTTTATTGTAGAGACAAGGTCTCACCATGTGCTCAGGCTGGTCCCTGAACTCAGGTGATCCTCTCACCTCCACCTCCCAAAATCATGGGATTACGGATGTGAGCCATCGTGCCTGGCTTTTTTTTTTTTTTTCAGTCAGGGCCTCACCCTGTTGCCTAGGCTAGAGTACAGTGGCGTGATCCTAGCTCACCACAGCCTCAATCTCCTGGGCTTAGGCAATCCTTCCACCTCAGCCTCCCAAGTAGCTGGGACTAAGAGACACACACCACCACAGCTGGCTAATTTTTTAATTTAATTTAATTATTATTATTATTATTATTATTGGGTTGGAGTTTCACTCTTGTTGCCAAACTGGAGTGCATTGGCACGCTCATGGCCACCGCAGCCTCAACCTGCTGGGCTTAGGCGATCCTTCCACCTCAACCTTCCAGGTAGCTGGAACCACAGACACATGCCACCATGCTCACCTAGTTTTTGTGATTTATTGTAGAGACGAGGTCTCACCAAGTTGCCCAGGCTGGTCTCAAGTCCCTGGGCTCAGGTAATCTTCTCGCCTCGGGCTCTCAAAGTGCTGTGATTATAGGCTGAGCCACCACGCTTGCCAAACTTTTAAATTTTTTGTAGAGACAAGGTCTTGCTATGTTGCCTACACTGGTCTCAAACTCCTGGGTTCAAGTGATCCTCCCACTTCGGCCTTCCAAAGTGCTGAGATTACAGGCAAGAGCCACTGTACCCAGCCCATTAAGATTTTTAAAATAAGCCGGGCTCGGTGGCTCAGCCTGTAATCCCATGCTTTGGGAGGCTGAGGTGAGTGGATTGCCTGAGTCCGCGGGTTCGAGACCTGCCTGGGCAACTTGGCGAGACCTCATCTCTACAATAAATTAAAAAATTGGGTGGGGGTGGTAGTGCGTGCCTGTAGTTCCAGTTACTTGGTAGGCTGAGGCAGAAGGATCGCTAGAGCCCAGCAGGTCGAGGTTGCGGTGGCTGGGAGTATGCTACTGCACTCCAGTCTGGGCGAGAGTGAGACTCCAACTCAAAAAAAAGATTTTTAAAATAGCAAGAACGTTTCACAACAGTCATTTGTAATTTTTAAAATTAGAAATATATATGTCTCTCTTCTTCCATAAAATTTAGTATTCATTTTTGAAACAGCTTTGTCTTTTTCTGATATATCTTTCCTCCTGTTCCTATTTATACTCTCATGTTATTTGCCATCTCTTCTCTGAGTATTTGTATTTCTGATGCACGGATGCTAAGTTGTATTGTTTTTCAGTTCATAATGAACTTTTGGGCTACAATCTCCATTTGATTTTGGTAACATATTTCTGGCATTTCATCACCTGTTGGTATAAACTGTGTTGCTCTTTTCAACCTTTTTTCAGTTAACTGTACAGAAGCATTGGTCTTTCTTTTAGAATCATGGGTGCACAAGAGGATTTGTTACATAGATATACTGTGCAAAGATAAGGTTTGGGCTTCTGACGAGCCCTACCCACCCAGTGGTAAGCCTGGTGCCCAATAGGTGGTTTTGTATCCCTTATTCCCCCTTCCTCCCTCCTTTAGCAGTGTCCAGTGTCTGTTTTTCTCACCCTTGTGCCCATGTGTGCCTATACTACTCATATTTAAATGAGCTAAATTTTTCTGAATTATTAGCAGGAGAACTTTGTGGAGGGATGGAGAGAAGGCCCAGGATAGCTTTCCAGGCTTACAAGTTCAAGAGCTCCTCCTTCTTCTATAGTAATGGATTATTTCTTTAAAATTTGGCATCTCTGTATAGCCACTACCTTTTCTGCATTTGAGAACCTCTGTAGGCTAAGAAAATTTCTACCACCAACCTTAGGCTTGCCTATTTCACAGGAGGTCCCACAGGCCACCATCACCCAAGAGGACACACTTAATATTAGAAGGAGAATTTTGCTGGCACTTTGTAAGATCTGCCACCTCTGGGTCCCTTTGGGCACTTGATTGATTGATTGAGATAGGGTATCACTCTGTCCTCCAGGCTGGAGTGCAGTGGCATGATCATAGTTCACAGCAGCCTTGAACACCTGGGCTCAAGAGATCCTCTCAGGTAGCTGGGATTACAGGTGCAAGCCACCATGCCTAGCTAATTTTTTTTTTTTTTGTAGAGATGGGGGTCTCACCCTGTTGTCCAGGCTGGTCATGTACACCTGACCTCAAGTGATCCTCCTGTCTCAGTCTCCCAAAATGCAGGGAGTGCAGGCCTGAGCTACCATGCCTGAACCCGTTGGGCACTTTATAAAACATTCTCTCTGCACATTTCCCAGTAGTACTTGCCTCTGTGCAGTCAGCCTGCATGAGGCCTTTCCTCCTAGGAAGAAATATTTTCTATTGGTGTGCTGTCACTGGGGCACTTCCTCCTTTCCTGCTCTTCCCTGAGGCACTATTGAGGACAGTCTGCTTAGCTCAAAATTTAGTTACACATACACATAATTTGGAGTTTGTAGGTTTTCTTTGTCTCCTGGCTTTACTGAAAATGTGGTACATGTGTTTTCATTCTCTTTATTGTTCTATATGGTTTCCAGGAGACAAGACGGGAGATTTAGAAATAAGCTGTAGCCACATTCCTCTCAAAGCCCTACTGGGAGACTTTTTTAAAAAAAGTCTTCTGGCCACTGCTACCCTGGTGAGTTGGTTACCATTGTACAGGGCTGCACCTTGCAGGCTCAGAATCCTGACTTGTTTCCTTGTCTCAGGGACAGCCTCTCATTAACCAAGCTTCAGAGTCTGGTGCTTACACCAGGATGTCCTTTTGTTCATTTACACCGAGAAACAGAGCTGCAGAGATCCATTTCTTCCCAGCTCCTCCCAACTCCTTGCACTCCCTACAAACACACATATGCACACTGTATTAGTCAGGGTCCCAGCATGAAACAGCATCCACAAATTAGGATATTTTGAGGAGAACAGGTTTACAAAGCTGTGGGTAAGGTGTAGGGGAACTACAGGAAGTATTAGCATACCCAGGTTCAAAGGGGAGAGAGAGGTTACAGCAGAGGTTCTTACTTATCCAGGTCCTTTTGTCATTCTAGTAAAGCATAATAAAAAAATATATAGCAAAATAAACCAATTAGGTGCACGCCTGTAGTCCCATACTCAGGAGGCTGAGGTAGAAGAACTGCCTGAGCCCAGGTAGTTGAGGCTGCAGTGAGCACGATTGTGCCACTGCACTCCTGCCTGGGCAACAGAGAGAGACCCAAGTCACAAAATAAAATAAAAATAAACCAATTATATTGAATTCCAGTAGCAAAATATTAATGAAAACTTTCAATAGAACAGCTGGACACAGTGGTAAACACCTGTAACCCCAACTACTCTAGGAAGGCTAAGATGTGAGGATCACTTGAGCTCAGGATTTCAAAGCCAGCCTAGGCAACAGAATGAGACCTTATCTCCAAAAAAACCCCCCAAAACCAAAGTGCTTTTGATAGAATCAATCATGTACTTCCTTATTACCATACTAAGTAAAAAAACAACTCATTTAAAATACAGGCAAAGTGGCCTGGGTATGGTGGCTTATGCCTGTAATCTCAGCACTTTGGGAGGTAGAGGTGAAAGGATTGCCTGAGTCCAGGGGTTTGAGCCCAACCTGGGAAACTTGGGTATGGTGGCACATGCCTGTAGTTCCAGCTACTTGGGAGACTGAGGCAGGATCCCCCGAGCTCAGCAGGTCAAGGCTGCAGTGGCCATGAGCGTGTCACTGCACTCCAACCTGGGCCACAGAGTGAGACTCCGACTCAAAACAAAACAAAAATAAATACAAAAACCAAAAAAAATAGAGAATTAATTTGGCATGGGAGTGTGCACCTGTATTCCCAGCTATTTGGGAGGCTGAGGTGGAAGGACTGCGTGAGCCCAGGAGGTCAAGACTGAGGTGAGCTGTGATTGTGCCACTGCAATCCAGCCTGCAATCCAGACAGTGAGACCTCATAGCAAAAAAAACAAAAAAGAGCCAAGTGCAGTGTCTCACACTTGTAAACCCAGCATTTTGAGAGGCAGAGATAAGATGACTGCCTGAGCCCAGGGGTTTGAGACCAACCTGTGCACCTTAGCAAGACCTCGTCTCTACAATAAAAGAAAAAAAATTGGCTAGGCGCGGTGGCTCAAGCCTGTAATCCCAGCACTTTGGGAGGCTGAGGTGAGAGGATTGCCTGAGCCCGCAGGTTCAAGATCAGCCCAGGCAAGTTGACGAGACCTCATCTCTATAATAAATAAAAAAATAAGCCGGCGTCATAGCTCACTCTTGTAGTTCCAGCTGCTTGAAAGGCTGAGGAAGAAGGATCACCTGAGCCCAGCAGGTCGAGGCTGCGGTGGCCATGAGCATGTCATTGCACTCTAGCCTAGGCAACAAAGTGAGACTCCTACTAAAAAAAAAAAAAAAGACATCTGGGCACACGCACACACACACACAAATGCACAAGCTTTCTGGACAGAACATTCTCTTCCTACAGACATATTCCATGAGGCCTAATCCCAATCAGCAATTCCCCTGGACAGCTTGGAATCATAACAAGGACCCTTAGCCTCATGAGCCAATTCCATAAGGGGCTCTAAAATCTCATGGTGCTCTCTAGCAGGTCCATTTCTCTAGTCAGCTCAGCATTCTCTCCCTGAGTTCTTGGCTGGACACTAATGTCCTTGGTCTTGGTGATTCATTCCTTTTCCCTGCCTCCAAAGCTGACCAGCCCCACAGCCCACTCACCCATCCTTAAGCTACATTAATACCTTCAGCCAAGGCACAGCAACACTGCAGGCTTGGGAGACACTCTATCTCTTTAAGGCAGTGGTTCTCACACTTGAGTGTGTATCAGAAGCATCAAAAAACTAACTGGGCGGAGTGGCACACACCTGTAGTTCCAGCTACTTGAAAGGCTGAAGCAAGCTGGGCTCGGTGGCTCAGCCTGTAATCCCGCGCTTTGGGAGGCTGAGGTGAGTAAATTGCCTGAGCCTGCGGGTTCAAGACCCGCCTGGGCAACTTGGCGAAACCTCATCTCTACAATAAATAAAAAATTAGCCGGGCGTGGTAGCGCACACCTGTAGTTCCAGCTACTTGGAAGGCTGAGGCAGAAGGATTACCGGAGCCCAGCAGGTCGAGGCTGCAGTGGCCGGGAGCGGCCACTGCACTCCAGTCTGGGCGACTGAGTGAGACTCCAACTCAAAATAAAAAGAAAGGCTGAAGCAGAAGGATTGCCAGAGCCCCGCAGGTCAAGGCTGCAGTGGCTGTGAGCGTGCCACTGCATACCATTCTGGGTGACAGAGTGAGACTCCGACTCAAAAAAAAAAAGTCAGAGTCTTTGCAATGACCTACAAGGCCCTACTCAAGCAGACCTAATCTACACCTTGCTCCAGCTACACAGGCTCCCAGATGCTCCATGAACACTCCAGATATTGAGATTACTCTCATCTCAGGACCTTTGTACTTGGCTGCTCTCTCTGCCTGAAATGTTCTTCTACCCTTGTGATAGTGTGATAATAAGAAATATATATTTTGATCTCCATCCTAGCTTCTGGCTAGAGCTTCTAAAACCCTTGTCATTTCCTAAGTGATACATAAGGTAAAAGGAGCTCCTTTTGTTTTTTATAACAAGTCCCTTTCAACCACATCTGAATTTATGTTGGTTATTTTGAGTCAGAGTCTCACTCTGTCACCCAGCTGGAATGCAATGGCACACTCACAGCTACTGCAGCCTTGGCCTGCTAGGCTCAGGCGATCCTTCTGCCTCAGTCTTCCAAGTAGCTGGAACTACAGGTATGTGCCATCACACCTGGCTAATTTTTTACTTATCGTAGAGACCAGGTCTCGCCATGTTGCCCAGGCTGTTCCCGAATCCCTTGGCTCAGGCAAACCTCTCACCTCTGCCTCCCAAAGTGCTGGGATTACAGTTGTAAACCACCACACCCTGCCTGAATTTATGTTAATAAGGTGACTTTTGGAAAGCCTCTAAGGAGAAGGCTATTGCCAGGGGAACCAACTGTGGATTAGAGGGTTAGGACTTTCATCTCCACCCCCAGACCCTCAACCAATGTCTAATAATTTAATCAGGTATACCTGCATAATGAAGCCTCCATTAAAAAAAAAAAAAGAATGGGGTTTGGAGAGCTGTCAGGTGGGTGAACACATGGAGGTGCTGGGAGGAGAGTGTCCAGGGAGAGCATGGAAGCTCCACACTCCCCTCTCCAATAGCTCTGTGCAACATTTCCATAAAGTGTTTCCCTATATTCTATGCATCATTCTAACAAATTACTGAGCCAGAGGAGTCATAGGAACCCCTGGTTTATAGCTGGTCTGTCAGAAGTCCAGGAGACCCAGACTTGTTTGTGATTGGCATCTTGTATCCATATGGCTCGTTTCCTCTCCTCGAATCTTTGCTCAAATATCACTTTCAGATAAGCCTTCCCTGACCACCCTATTTAAAACTGCAGTTCAATACCCAAACCAGGTACAGATCCAAAAAAGAAAAAAAGAGAACTACAGGTCAATTATGAATATAGATGCAAAATCCTCAACAAGATTCTAACAAATCGGATCGAAAAACACATCTCAAAAATCATCCAACATGACCAAGTAGGCTTCATCCCCAGGATGCAGGGCTGGTTCAACATCCGCAAGACCATAAATGTAATTAAAAACATCAACAGATGTAAAAACAAGAACCACATGATTATCTCATTAGATGCAGAGAAAGCTTTTGATAAAATCCAGCATCCTTCTTGATAAAAACCCTCAAACACCTAGGTACAGAAGGAACATATCTCAAAGTAGTAAGTGCCATTTATGGTAAAGCCACAGCTAACATATTGCTAAATGGACAGAAACTGGAAACTTTTCCCCGGAAAACTGGAATAAGACAAGGCTGCCCACTCTCACCCCTCTTGTTCAACATAGTGTTGGAAGTCCTAGCTAGGGCAATTAGACAAGAGAAGTAAATCAGGGGCATCAAAATAGGAAGGGGCATCAAAAGAGGAAGTCGAGTTATCCCTCTTTGCTGATGATATGATCCTATACCTTGAAAATCTAAGAGACTCTGTCAAAAACCTGCTTGCACTGATAAAGGACTTTGGGAAAGTCTCAGGGTACAAAATAAATGTGCAAAAGACAGTTGTATTCCTACACGTCAACAATGAGCAGGCAGAGACCCAAATTAAAAGCACAATTCAATTCACAATAGCCACATAAAAAATGAAATACCTCGGCATCTTCCTAACCAGAGAAGTGAAAGACCTTTACAATGAGAATTACAAAACACTGCTCAAAGAAATTCAAGAAGACACAAACAAATGGAAAATTACTCCATGCTCATGGATAGGAAGAATCAACATTGTTAAGATGTCCATCCTACCAAAGGCAAGCTACATATTTAACACAATACCCATTTAGTTACCAACATCATTCTTCTCAGACCTGAAAATGACAATACAGAAATTCATATGGAAACACAAATGACCACAAATA
>CAUYQG010102869.1:0-12563 GCA_963574415.1 Tarsius wallacei
TTCCATTCCTTTATCGCGATGATTTCTGAGAAAGGTAAGTGTGTGTTTGGGGGGAGGGGTGTAGGGTCTCGCTCACTCACATTTCTTGCTTGTGGATTTCAGTTTTCCTGAATTAGACTGTCAGGAATTTTGCCTTTGACATTAATTTCTTTTTTTTAAGGGATCAGCTTTTGAGTTCATCAGTTCTACTTTTTTTTCCTGCTTTCAGATGAATTTCTATTTTTCTATACTCTCATTAATTTATCTTATTTTTCTTTTTCTTCATTTTGAGTAAACGCCATACTCACGTATTTTTTATTTATTTATTTTTGCTTAATAATGAAAGCATTTAAGGGTCTCCTCCTTTAGGAAGAACTTTCACTGTTATTTTCTGTTTATAAAAGTGTTTGTATTTTTCATTGAAAATTAAAAAATATAGAGGACGAAAAAATTAGACACGTTGTATAGCTTTGACTCCCATCCCATAGATTTTGGCATATAGTGTTTTCTTTCATTTTTGTCTAAGTAGATAGTAGTTTTAATTTTGATGTTCTTTCTTGTATAGACTGGTTAGTTGGAAAAGGGCTTAACCATGTTTAGGTAACTGAAGTTTAATTTGATCAACACTGTTATTATTGATTGTCAGGTTTTTGTAGTGTGAAGGAAAATGTGACTTTAACATTTCCTGGTCTTTGTAATTTGTTAAGGTTTTCTTTGCACATTATTTATGATTTCTTTAGGGAAACGTTTTATAGCCATTTATATATGGGTCAAGTTGGGATTTATAACTATAGTTTCAGACATAGTCTGTATTATTCCAATCTTTTAATTTTATATGTGATTATTGTTAGCTAAATAATAGATGTGAATTAAACTTTTTATAATCATATTTCTGTCAAGTTAAACTTAAATGCCTATTGAATTTTGTTAAATATATTTTGATGCTGTATTATTTGGATCACAAAAGCTTGAGACTTTTAGTTTTATTGTGCACTATTCCTTTTATTGATATAAATTTACCCTCTTTGTCCAATTAATACATTGTCTTTATTTTTTATTTTTCTTTTTTTAATGCATTTTTGTTCACAGTTTAAAAATAAAAATCTTCACTAGTTTCTTGCTACAACCTTTCTTACGTCTCATTCTTGATGACCAGGACAGTGACTTTGATGGATTTGAGCAGTCTTATCTGAAATTTACCTATGTATTGCTAAATAACACATTACACCACTGCTACGCTTTCTCATTCACCCTTTTTTCCTGCCTTCCTTTCTTCCTTCCTGACTTTATCTATTGATTCCCATGTCGGTTAAAATTTAATTTATCTCGAAATAACAGAAAAAAGCAGCATACGAGTGACTTAAAAATGATGAAAGTTTTTCTATCATTTTTTTCTCTTGTGTAAAATTGTCTGTAGACAAAAGGACCAATGGCCTGTCTTGCAGCTTCTTGGAATGATCAGGGATCCACTTTCCTAGGACAAGACACTCCTGTTCTGGTTAGTTCTTGTTGGAGATGACTGCTGGAGCCTTAGCCAGTTTCAACCAAGGTGCAGTCTGCATGAAGGAAGGGAGGTGGAAGTTGAATGAAGAGAGCCTCTCCCGGCCAAGTTAACTCCCTTTAGGGAGTCTTTGTGGCAGTGCTACAAGGTATTTCCACTTATATGTCCTTGGCCAGAATTTTGCCACCTGGTCACTAACAGCAGTAAGGAAGGCTGGAAAATCTGGCGTTTTATTCCGACAATTATCTCAGCTCAAAATCAAGAATTTGTTCCTGAGGACAAAAAGAAGAACGATGTTGGGGTGGGCAGCTGGAGGCTTTGTAAGATCATACTTTTTTTTTTTTTTTGAGTTGGAGTCTCACTCTGTCGCCCAGGCTGGAGTGCAGTGGCATGCTCACTGCTACCACAGCCTTGATCTGCTGGGCTCAGACGATCCTTCTGCCTCAGCCTTCCACGTAGCTGGAACTACAGGCATATGATACCAGCCCAGCTAATTTTTTGATTTGTTATAGAGATGAGGTCTCACCAGGCTGCCCAGGCTAGGCTTGAACCCATGGGTTCAGGCAGTCCTCTCACCTCGGCTTCCCAAGTGCTGGGGTAAGATCTTAGTTTAACACTCTTCACCTTCTCCTGCCCTTCCTGCAAATCTTCGCCTTTCGCCACCTCCAAACACAGTTCTCGCTCAGGTTTTTCTTAAATCAATAACAGGTAGGTGTATATTATTATACTCGTGTTAGTATTGCTCACATGTAAGTCATGTGGAAGACTAATCTTTTTTTATTTGTTTTTTGACTTGGCGTCTCACTCTTGCCGCCCAGGCTGGAGTGCAGTGACATGCTCACGGCCACTGCAGCCTTGACCTGCTGGGCTCCGGTGATCCTTCTGTGTCAACCTTCCAAGTAACTGGAACTACAGGCACGAGCCACCACGCCTGGCTAGTTTTTGTGATTTATTGTAGAGACGAGCTCTCACCAAGTTGCCCGGGCTGGTCTCGATCCCCTGAGCTCAGGAAATCTTTTCTCCCCTTGGCCTCCCAAAGTGCTGGGATTACAGGCTGAGCCACTGTGCCCAGCTGGAACACTAATTTTAACTCCCTTTTTGTGAGCAACATTTTGCTTTTCTAGCTGTGATGGATGCAGTGATTTCACATCCATTCCAATCCTCCTTTTGTGTGGGCTCTGTGATGAGGACGGAAGGACTCGAAACCTATTTCCCGGATTCTCTTGAAGCCAGATGTGGCCCAGTCCTGGAATCGCTTCTTTCTTTTTGTTTCCATTTCTTCCATGATGATTAAAGCGTAAATAGTCGTTTTGTGACCAGAAGGAAAACACCACGAGAATCCCAGAGAACTTGAGCCTACTAATGCCACCAACCACCAATCTCTTAACTTCTTATTATGTGAGAAAAGACAAAAATAAAGCCTGTTTGTGTAAAATCCTGTTTTGTCAAAAGTTCTGTTACTCACAGCCAAATGCCATTGCTGATTGATATATTTGCACTTTAAAAATCTCATTTTTTAATTTTATTAACTTCCTATTTGTCACTCATTCAGCTTCCAATATAGATCTGTGAGCTTTTTAACAGTGGAACTAGCTCCCTGGTTTTAAATATCACTTGACAGCAAATCTTAATTTTTGCAAGATTTGTTTCCTGTCCCTTCATTGTTATTTTACCATGAATTTATAAATTCTTATAAGGAAATATTATCTAGATACTACTGAAAATCCTGAGATGTCTTAAAAAGTGAATCATTTATATCTTTGATTCCACATTTACTTCTAAATTTAACTTTTTGAAAGAAGTATAGTCATAATTAGATATCAATGCATCAGGCTTCCAAACTGCGTTATCTTTAAGATAATTTGAACTTTTCATTTTTAATAACTGGAGCGCAAAGGTGGATTCCAGCAAGGCAAAGAGAGGTTGTGGGCAAATTTGATACTCTTTGAAACTCTGTAGAATTGACATTAAACTCATTGCATGTTTAGAGCATGTAATTTGATAAAGGTGATTTAGCAAGCAGCAAGTGGGGGTGGGCGTTCTTGTTTATTGAGAACATTTTGGCCACCTCAGAACACCAGGACATAGTCTTTCTGATTTCCCTTGTGTTTATTCATGGCCGCTTTTCTTTGGGACTTGGTAAGAAGGAATCTAATTGGATCTGTATCTTGGCTCAGACTTTCTATTTGCAGTCAATGATGATTTCAAACTTTCCAAATAGAAGACTAAAAATGTTGCAACTGGCTCCCTTCCCCCTTTTGACCCCCCTGCCCCTAATAATTAACAACAAAGGGAGCAAATTGGACACAGAACAACCCTGGGTGACTGGCTCCTCCAGGGGTTCTCAAAGTGTGGTCCTTGGACCAGCAGCCTGAGGAACATGTGGGAGCTTGTTATAAATGGAGATTCTCAGTTCCCAGCTCAGACTTGCTGAACAAGAAACCGGGAGTGGGGCCCAGCCATCTGTGTTGGAACAAACCCTCTAGGTGATTTTGATGCTGACTCAGGAGTGAGAACTGATTTTAGTCATATGACACAGAGAGCTCTGGCTAGCCCAGCAGTGTTTAACACGTTCAGCTGGCAATCTGGGGGAAAAAGAAGAAAAAGAAGAAAAATGAGAAAGTGGTTTTTCTTCAGTCAGCAATGACAGCAGTTACTGGCAAAAGCAATACAAAACAAAACAAAACCACTGGGAAGATAGTAGGTTGATGTGTAAGTTTGTAGCTTTTGTTTTTGGCATGGCAACACTGCAGTGGTGGGAGTTTGTTTATTGTTTGTCATTTGGAGTGACGATGTTTTGCTTGTAAATACACCTTACATTTTGCAGGTGTGGAGAAAGATAGTGCTATCTGTGGGCTAAAGAAGATGGAGTGTCACGTGGAAGAAAATGAACACTTCCTACAGATATTCTTCTGTTTGAGTTTAACAGAGGAGTCAAGACTGCAGAGGCAGCTAGAGACATCTATGCCATGTGAGGGGAGAAGGCCATTGAGAAAGCATGGCAAGAAAAGGGTTTTATCATTTCAAAGAAGGCCACTTTGACCTGAGTGATTCTCCACGTTCGGGAAGACCATTGGGCTTTGATGATGACCATGTAAATGCTTTAAAACACAATGATCCTCATCAGTCAACTCAAGAATTGGCAAATATGATGAACCATGACTGACCACCGTGTAACATTTGCGTGCCACGGGCACGCATAGAACGCTACGAACTTATGCATCTGCCCAATAGCATTGGCTCACAGTGCCAGTAAAGATGTATGATGCCATCATTCATTCATTTAGTCTTCATTCTTTATTCAGTTTTTTTGTTTTTTGATGGTGATTGTTTGCCATATTAATGGTGATGTTTTGAGAAGAGACACCAAGGTATTTAAGACGTTGAAGAAACCCTCAAGTAATTTATATTCTGTGGGGGAACAACAGAAGAGAATTGGGAAGGAGAAACAAAACAAAGCAAGAAGCACACATAATGGGCTTAGAAATACCCAGGAAAGACTTATTAAAAATAAAAAGATAAGATCTCATTTAGTTGAAATGAAGGTCCAGAGTTTGACATTAACACCTTAAAGACATGTCCCATGTGTGTCCTGCTTTGTGAGAGAAATGTGGAAAGATACACAGAGGCCCACCACATGCTAGTGGTGATGATATTGTGGATTGTTGTCATAATTTATGCTCCAGGGGAGCTGCAGTGAAAAAATATAAACACAGAAGTAATCAAAATACTCAGCGACAGTCTTTTCCTCTGCTGAGGTGAATACACTTCAGCAAGGAAAACAATCAGCTTATACAAGAACTACAGCGACACGATGAAGAAGCCTCAGTGACCCCACATGCCCAGTCGGACCCCACAGCATGAATAACATCTTGGGAAATCCGATGAAATCCAGTGAGTATAGATTCTGTCCCGCAATTTCAGCCTGATCAAATGCAGCTCACCACCTCCTAATTGTTAAAAGAGAATTGGCTGGGAAGAAAAATCAACTCCTGCTATTGTTCGAGAGACATTGCTCTAGCCAAGAAAGAATTCAATCTCTGAAGATCTAGCAGAGACTGCAATGAAGAAACTGCTTACAAAGCTCTCTCTCTCTCTCTCTGTGATTTAAAAGCATGAAATAACCTCATTTCGAAGTTGAAAGTCTAAGGAAAAAAAAAGAAAACAAACCACATATACTCTTATCTGCCTGCACAGCCTGGATTTTGAATCAGGCTTGGGATAAGAGGAAGTGTGTGTGTGTGTGTGTGTGTGTGTGTGTTTGTGTTTGTGTGTGTGTGTACGTGTGTGCTTACGTGCATGCCTGCCCAAATATCTGTTATCAGAAAGCCTGATCATTCTTTTCAGAATTTGTGACAAATGCTATTCTGCCATTCAAAATACACTTTGAAGGGCATTCAGGTTTTTAGGACAATTTCTGTAGGGAGACAAAAACTCATGTACCTTTTGCTGTTCAGTCCTGGTCTAACTAAATCCCCTTTTTCCTGGAGAAAATTGTTCTTAAAGAAGAGCTGTTGGCTGGGCTTGGTGACACTTTGGGAGCCCAGCGAGTGGATTGTGTGAGCCCGCGGGTTCGAGACCTGCCCGGGCAACTTGGCGAGCCCTCATCTCTACAATAAATCAAAAACTAGCCAGACATGGTAGCGTGCGCCTGTGGTTCCAGCTACTTGGAAGGCTGAGGTGGAGGGATCGCTGGAGCCCAGTGGGTCGAGGCTGCGGTGGCCGGGAGCGGCCACTGCACTCCAGTCTGGGCAACAGAGTGAGACTCCGACTCAAAAAAAAAAAACGAGGAAGAGCTGTCACATCATGCAAGACTGTAGGGTGGGGCCCTAGGAGATGGCTCCGTCTTCATTCTTGTTTGCTTCTGTTCCTCCTTTGCTGGGCTTGCGACAAACTAATTTACATTGATTTTTTTTTTTCCGTGTGACAACAACGAGGGCATCTTCGGGTCTTTGGCAGATCTCCATAACCTTTGCCCATCTGGATAACTTGGATGCCTGTTTTCCAAGAAGGACGTCCATAAAACTCAGCCCAGAGCCTCCTTACACATATGTAACTGTGCAGCGTCTGAAAGTCATCTCCTGTAAAGTAAATAAAGCCATATTGATTTCTCCTGCGCCGCCCAATCTATTTTGTGAAATTTTCTCTCATCTGGCTCGAATCCCTGCATGGGTTTTTGGGATAGCTGTTTGCCAGCATGGGCTCAGAGCAGGGCTAGCTGGTTGGAAATGCCGGCAGCCACCATGCAGATATATCTCAATGTTAGGCCTATTATTTATACCTTTCAGCCACAGAGTCAAAGGAAAAAAAAATCTTCCCATCAGAGCACTTATCAATATTGCCATTAAGGCAAAAATTTCCAGAGTCCAAGGTTAAGGAGTATGGAGAAGAAGATAGGAATGGAAGTGTCTGAATTATCCACACATACAGGGGATGAATTTCCCAAGGAAAGCTTTGGACTGACAATAGTCTTTATTTGAGTTCTCCTCATCTTTTGCTTTTATCCAGGGTCACACAGCATCCAGCTTCCAAGAACCATGCTGGCAAGTGAATATTTATTGAATTCTAATACTAAAAATATAAGGAGAGGGATTTCTCGATTATATGACTACGATGGTTTTTATTTTATTTCCTTTTTAAATTTTATTTTACTTTTTGTTTAGAGACAGGATCTTGCTCTGTCATCTAGGCTGGAGAATAGTGGCATGGTCATCGCTCACTGCAGCCTCAAACTCCTGGGCTCGGATGATTCTCCTGCCTCAGTTTCCTGAGCAGCTGGGATGACAAGTACATGCCACTATGCTCAGAAAATTGTTTTACTTTTATTTTTTGTAAAAACTGCACCTCACTATTTTGCCCAGTCTGATCGACTATTAGTTATTGACAGCTTAAAATGTATCAGGCATTGTGTGGGACACATACATGAATGAGGCATAGCCCTGGCTATCAAGAATCTCAGAATCTGGTAGAAAAACTATAGCAGAGACACTGGCGTTTACAGCAGAGGTCAGACTGTGATAGGCAGATGAATAGATAGAGACAGACGACAGAAGAGATATATGAGGTTGATGGGTAGCTGAATACACAGATGGACAGATAGGCAGAGGGATGGATGAATGGACAGGTAGGTAGGTAAGTAGACAGATACTTAGGGAGGCAGTTAGCAATGAGTTAGATGTTCTCAGTCTCTCTTAGAGTAAAAGCGACAGCAGGACCTCAAGTCCTACGTAGTAGCTTCCAGCTACTCATGATGCCATATTCTCCCATCCTGTGTCTTTCTTACTTTTTTTTTTGAGTCAGAGTCTCTATCGCCCAAGCTGGAGTGCAGTGGCACACTGCTCACGGCCACTGCCTCCTTGACCTCCTGGGCTCAGGCGATCCTTCTGCTTCAGCCTTCCAAGTAGCTGGAACTACAGGTATGTGCCACCATACGTGGTTAATTTTTTAATTTGTTTTGGAGATGAGGTCTCGGCATGTTGTCTGACTAGTGTCAAATCCATGGGCTCGGGTAATTCTCTTGACTTCGCCTCTTAAAGTGCTTGGATTGCAGGCGTGAGCCGCAGTGCCCAGCTCTTGCTGGGTTTTTTTGTTGTTGTTGTTTTGTTTTGTTTTTGTTTTTTTGAATCGAGTCTCACTCTGTCGCCCAGGCTGGAGGGCAGTGGCACACTCATGGCCACTGCAGCCTCAACCTGCTGGGCTCAGGGGCTCAGGCAATCCTTCTGCCTCAGCCTTCTAAGTAGCTGGAACTACTTGCTGTGTTTTAAAGTACTAGTTCCCATGCTGTTGCTGAAATACATTTAGCATGTGCACCCCATAGTTTTTGTACTTCCTGTTTCCTTTGACAGTTGGATATTTTCCCTCCTGAGAAATATTCACATAGCTTGCATCTTTCCTTAATTCAGATGCCTGTTCAAATGTCCCCTTATCAGAGAAGTACTCCCTGACCACCCTACAATCGCCATGACTCTCTCTACTTTCACTTGGCTTTATTTTTCATTGAAGTGATCCCTATCTGACATATGTTTATTTATTGCATTGTTGGTCTTCTAGAACGTGAGCTCCTTAAAAGTGGAATGTTGGTTAACTAGCATATCTCCAGTGCCTGAATGATAACGGACATATAGTTGGTGCTCAATAAATATTTGCTGGTTGAATAAATGAAGGACTAGATGATTATGTAATGGCAATATGTAGGAGACTGTGGAAGACATTGGATTCTGAAATAAGGAATTTAGGCTTTATTTGATAGGTGTATTGGTATTTCTCATGCATCTGGAGATTAGTGGCTAGTGGTTGGCTGATTGAGTCTGTGCTCAATGGACGGTGATACTGGTTTTAGTTGGGTTCACTTCACATACCTGTAGTCGGCTTGGGTCTATAGCTAATCTTGGCCTGTACTCAGCTTGGATTGGCTCTGCTTCACTTTTCCTTCATTTTCCTTCTGAGACCAGCAGACCAGCCTGAGTGTCGTCCTCTCAGAAGGTGAAGACAGACCCAGAAGAGAGCAAGACCATCTGTGCCAGCATGTTTAAATCTTTGACTTGCTTCTAATCTTCGAACATCCCATTGGCCAATGCAAATTATACCTCAAATCAAAGAGCAGAGAACTCACTCTGACCACAGAAGGAGGAGAAAAATTTAAATTGAATTGTGTGGACAACATTACTTTATGGTTTTCCGCAGTTTTATCCTCCTTTACAGATTATAGTGTAACATATATAATTTTCCAGTATTGAGATATATTATTTGGAGCCAGTGTTGAGCTGGAATTAATGAAAGTGAACCATCATGCCATCTTCCAATAAAATAGTTTCTAGAGTGATTATGATGTTATATGCATGTCCTGATCACCATATGCCCAGTAAGTAGGTCAATAACTTGTGCTGTTAAGAGTTAGTTTGTCTTATATGCAATTTATTTTCCTCTTTTTATCCTAGAAACAACTAAGTGTTCCCTCTGCTCCTATCCAATTTTCCCTTCGTAGGAATTTAATTTATAAGATAGCTGACTTTAATTACAGATGGAAGCATGAAACTGTTCTATCAAAATGTAATTGACTGTCATAATAGTATAGCTTTGAGATTTCCTTATTTTTCTCTCCTATCTAAAAAGAGTAGGCTCTGGAGATCAGAGTTAATGATGCTGATGGGGTACTGATTGCTGGGTTATTTGTTTTCTTTCTTGCATTTGGGACTAACCTGATTATTTGAAATACACCTGCAATTCTTTAGCAAATGTTTAATTCTAATCAGTGGAATCTTCCATCGAATATGTGGGTACTATAATATTATTTTGCTTGCCTAAAGATGACAATGTGACAATTTGTGTGTGTGTGTGTGTGTGTGTGTGTATGTGTGTGTGTATGTTTAGTGGGAGTTGCAGCAGGGAACAGTATTAAATTCAGCAAATATCTTGGAGTTAGAGGTGCAGAGGGCAGTGGGTATTAAGAGGCTGAAGATTACTCTATTCTTGGAGGTCATTTACTCATAAATATGGCCACCAAGAAACTTTAATGAGTGCATTCTATATCTCAGATAGACACACCATTGGCTAACATTCCTAGTAGCATCTATTAATTGGATCCTAAATAGAGTCAGTTATAGACAAGTGAATATTTCCATACTATGAATAATGATGTCTATTTCCCTTGTCTCTGTTATATTTCACCATTGTTCAGTGTTGACAAAAGGCTCTGTGCTTCCTGACTTTGCTTCCTGTGCTAAACTTGAATATAGACCTACCTGCTTTTTTTTTTTTTTTTGTATTTTTTGCTGTTGTAAGTCAGTCAGTCTTACTTCAGCATCTGTCCCCAATTCTTCAGGATGCCAGCTTTCTGCAAATGATGTGATAATTTCCCTCTTGGTTTTATTTAACCCACAGAATGGAGGTAATTAAATGGCGGACAAGTCATTATAGGCATACACAACCCAGCACGGGTACCCAAAGATGGGAAAATCGAAGCAAATACATTTTCTTAACCCAATATTTTATTACAATCATACTTAGAATAGTCTTTTTATTAAAGAGTTTTGGTAGACTAACACATAATTCTGAATAATTTTCTAGAATTAAATGTGGGTTTTTACTTAACTCCCAAATACTCTCATCCAAACTGTGATGGAATTATGACACATTTCTGGAAGGTTCTTCACTAGATAGCCTGTGTGAATTTTTTTCTGAGCTGGAACCAGGTACAGTTTGAAGATCCCATCACCCCACACCTATGACATTTCACATAACGACTCTGTAAAGACAAGTTCTGACACATTCTCATTAGCAAGTTATATAGGTTGCTTACTAAAGCAGTGGAAATTACTTCAGAATGAACTCTGCAGGGCTGGGTAAATGACTGTGTGAGAATGAGTTAATCAGCTGTCTTTGTTAAATGTTTTTCGAAGTGTGGGAGGCCTTGGCAGGTAATTGGGCTTTCTCTGATTTGCAGCTGCTGTCATCATTGCTGCATGTGAGTGATTTCTCCGACTGGACAGATTTGTAATCTGACACTAATGCTGATGAATGGTTTAAAGATGCTGAATTATTGATAATTTCAGAAAGTGCCCCTGGAATTGCATCTAAGGGGCTAGTTTTCCAACTTGCAGCTACGTGTCCTGGGAACATGGTTGAGGCAAAGTTTCTCTGTGGGAGTTCTGAGTTAAGCCTCATATAGGGTGTGGTAAAAATGGAACAAATTTTGCGATGAATTTTTTCTAGATGAACAAATTCCAGCCTCCACTTTGGAGTCAAGGAGACATATTCTTACAGAAAATGGATTTCTTGTCTTACTTTTACCTGTCTTACTTTTATGAAGTGAGGGATCTTTTTTCTTTTTCTTTTTTTTTTGCTTTTTTGTTTTGAGATGGGGTCTCGCTCTTTTGCCCAGGCTAGAGTGTAGTGGCCTGATCACGGCTCACCACAGCTTCAATCTCCTGGGCTCAAGCGATCCTTCCACCTTGCCCTCCCAAGTAGTTGGAATTACAAACATGTACCACCACACTTGGCTAATTTATTTTTGATTTATTGTAGAGACAAGGTCTCTCCATGTTGCCCAGGCTGATCTTGAAATCCTGGGTTCAAGCAATTCTCCTGCCTCAGCCTCCCAAAGGGCTGGGATTACTGGTGTGAGCCACTATACTCAGTCCATTTTTTCTTTATAGCTGCAGCATGTTTTGCAGAATGTAGAAAGTTAGATTTGAATGTGCCATTCAATATCACCTAGTCCAATATTCCTCAAAACCTCTCTAGTGCCAAGGAGAATGGACACTTGCATCTTGAAGTCTGGGAGTAGAACCTAAAATCAAGAAACAAAGTCATACTTGAGAGCATAAGATTTTGAATCTTCATTCGTAATATACCCAAGTTCATTGAATCAAGATTTCAGCTCAGTGAGATTTCCATGCCTGTAGGAATTAAATAAAACTGGCCTAGGATCCTTATCCCATGTCCTCTGTGAATTCTAATGCCTTTCTCAAGATATGCAGACATTCCCAGGGGCTAATGTTGCATTGGTCACCTGCCTCTCTGATTTCCTACTTTTATTTAATTTTTAGTCTCTCTCAAGTTTTCTAATTTTTGCAATTTTTTCCACCTTTCCTTGAAGACCAACATGTAGATTTTGATATGAGTCCCCAGACTCAGAACACTTAATACGGAATACAAAATTCTGCTCTCTCATTATTTAAGATGGAATACTCTTATTATTATTAGTGTAATTATGTCAAACAGTACGTATCTACTTTCTGAGACGGAATCCTTAACTGAGTGCTTACTTTGTTAAGGAAAATAGTGTATTCTAAAAATATCCATGTTAAGTACCCAATGCCACAAGTTTTCCTTTCATTTGTACCTGCATTTACCTGTTTGTGATTTTCTTTTGAAATATTAATATTGAAAGGGCAAACTGAGAGTGGGAAGCCATTTTTCCTCTTGTTCGTAAACCCTGACCCAATAATGAGAAAGTAGAAGCTATGTTTTATAGAAATGTATACTTTAGATAAAAATTAACCTTGCTAACTTTGTCTTTTCAGAAACATAGTCTTCCTGATGCCAGGTATCAGAGGTATCTCATAGCAGCAATCAAGCTTGC
>CAUYQG010102871.1:0-22068 GCA_963574415.1 Tarsius wallacei
CCGGCAGATTTTTTTGATTTATTGTAGAGATGAGGTCTCGCCAAGTTGCCCAGGCGGGTCTCGAACCTGCGGGCTCAGGCAATCCACTCACCTCAGCCTCCCAAGGCGTGGGATGACAGGCTGAGCCACCAAGCCCGGCTAAAATTTAATATTTAAAAAACCCAAACCAAAACACTTTTCTAACTTGATTGGCAAAAATGTCCTCTCATTTAAGGTTGTTTTTAAAAATATGAATGATACAAACATATGGGAAAATGTCAAATAGTATAGAAAGTTATAACATAGGAGAGCAAACCACCACCTTCCCCCCTCGCCTTCCCCAAAGCAACCACTTTTTAAAAAGCTCTGTGTATATCTTCTGAAAAAAAAAAAATTTGCTAAAGTTTTCACAAACTAGTATCGGGTACTATTGGAAACCTGGGTCTTGGAAACCTTTCCATGTCAATGTGTATAGCTCTATACCCATGAATATAAGAAAACTTATTTATCTAGTTCCCTATGGATTGACATTTGGTTTCTTTTCAATATTTTGCTATTGCAAATAATGCTACAATGAGCTTTTTTTTTTTTTTTGAGTCGGGGTCTCACTCTGTCACCCAGGCTGGAGTGCAGTGGCATGATCACAGTTCACCACAGCCTTGACCTCCTGTGCTCAGACCATCCTTCTGCCTCGGCCTCTCAAGTAGCTGGGACTACAGGTGTGCACCACCATACCTGGTTATTTATTTTTTTGTAGAGACAAGGTCTTGCTATGTTGCCCAGACTGGTCTCAAGAGATCCTCCTGCCTCGGCCTCTCAAAGTGTTGGGATTACAGACATGAGCCATTGTAACTGGCCAATGAACATCTTGGAATTAAGATCTCAGTGTACTTATGTAGAATAAATTCTTAGATGTGGACTTATCTTAAATTTTAGATATTAAAATGTTTACAGCAATTTATGATCTCATCAACAATGTATGTTTATCCCCCCCACACACACTTTCATGGATAAACCTTTATCCTCAATCTGATAGATTAAAAAAGGTGATCTTAGTGTGCATTCATCCTCAATGTTTATTGAGCTTCTATTAAGTGCCAGGCCCTGCTCTAGCTGTTTGGGACACACAACAGAAACAAATGAAGATTCCTGCCCTCATGGAGCTAACATTCTAGCACAATACACATAATGCACAAGTAAATCATAAAACACAAGTGAGTCAGAGGTTAAGTGCAGGATGCACTAGAACCTCCACTTGCTGTCCCTGAAACAGAATGTCATGGCAGTCCTTGTCCTAGAATCACCTGAATGCATTTTGGCAAGTTGCTGCTTCTTAACCTCACTGGTTCCTGCCACAAGATTTAGGGCTAGAGCATCTGATTGGTGAAGTCTGATCATGTGACTGCACTCTTGTTGTAAAGGTGGCTGGGAAAGGGAGTATATGGAAATTACAGATTCTGTGCTGAACGGAGGGTTCTGTCTCATAGCCAGGGATTCCTCAAGCATAAGAAGGAGGTCAGATGCTGAGCAGCTAAAAGGAATGACACATGTCCACATGCCAGGTGTTTGATTCCCTTTCACAAATGCACGGGCAAACTTTAGGGAATAAAGATCCCAAAAGCCAAACTGGATCTGGGAAGGTGGGTACCCAAAGTGTCCAGGGCAGAAGTAATCTCGGTAAGTGGAGGTGGAAGCCAGAGTCAAAACTTAAGGAGCTGGGCCAGGCGTGGTGGCTCACACCTGTAATCCCAGCATTTTGGGAGGCTGAGGTAAGAGGATTGGTTGAGCCAAGAAGTTCAACACCAGCCTGGGCAACATAGCAAGACTGCATCTTCATAAAAAATAAAAAAATTAGCTAGGCATGGTAGTTCCAGTTACTCATGAGGCTGAAACAGAAGGATCATCTGAGCTCAGGAGGTCCAGGCTGCAGTGAGCTGTGATCATGCCACTGCACTTCAGCCTGGGTGACAGAGTGAGGCCCTGACTCAAAAGAAAAACAAACGAAAAACAAACAAACCACCAAAAAAACTCAAGAAGCATGATCAGTCATTGGGCCTAAAGGAACAATGCAAAACATCACAGGTGTGAAAGCTGCATGTCCTTGGATACTAGGATATTTAGGGGAAATTTAGAGCTTTCCTTCATGTGTAGAAGGGTTGTCACATGGAAGAGTGAGCATAGGTATGTTTGGAAACTGTGCTGGGCAAAGCTACATTTATCATGAATCCAGCAAATGTTTAGTAAGTAACTGATATACACCAGTCACTGCTCTAGGCATCGTACATACAACAATGAACAAGGCACATAAATTCCTATTGCTATAAAACTGGCATGCACTGGGGAAAAAATGATAAAAAGAATCACATGCACATATTTATAATATGATGTTAGTGTTAGGTAAAATAAAATACAGCAGGGTGAAAAATACAGTTGAGCATGGAGCATGACAAATAAAGCATTTGGAGCAGGCCATCTCTGAGATGGTGCCAATCTGGGCAGAGATATGAATGCAGACAGTCCTGCAGATGTTTGGGAGAAGAAATTCCAGGTAGAAATAAAAACCAAGGCCCCGAGGTGGGCATGCACGTAGCATGTTTGGAAAACACCGAGAAGCTCATGTGTTCAGAGAGCAGTGAACAGGATATGAACTTGGAGAGATAGTCATACGCCAGGTCTCCAGGGCCTCATAGGCCAGGGTAAAGTATGTGTTATAAATGTTATAGGAAACTATCAGGGGACCTTGAGCTGGAGAATGACATGATTTGGCTTACACTATAAGGACTACTTAAGGGCTGCCATGTGGAGAAGTGATTGTAGAAAGAGCAAGGTAGATCCAGGAAGATGCCTTAGGAAGCTACTGCCATTGTCCATGTCAGAGACAGTGGTGGTAACAGTGGGTGAGTGTTTCAGAGAGATACTGTCTAAGCTTTGTATACAGGATGCCTCAGTAATAGCTGTCCAAGTATAGAATGGCCTGGGTGCCACAGAAGAGATTTCTGCATTGGGAAGTGTTTGGTCTAGAACAAGGGTCAATAATCTATGGCCACAGGCCAAGCCTGGCTGACTACTTGTTTTTATAGATAAAGTTTTATTGAAACACAATCACACTTATTACTGTCTATGGCTGCTTTTGCACTATAAAGACAGAGCTGAATAGTTGCAATAAAGACCATACGGTCTGAAAATATGTGTGTGTATGTATATGGATATACATATATATGTACACACACACACACACACACACATACACGGTGTGACCCTTTACAGAAAAATTTTGCTGACCCCTGATCTAGAGGACTCCTCGAGTTCTTCCTCTCTTCCAGAGTTTCTAGGATTTCATATGTAATTGTTCACTTGACATTTTCATGTTGTGTTTGTCCCATCTAGTTAACAAACACCTCATGTGTGAGAAGCTTGCTTTCTGCTTCTCAGATAGGTCATTCTATTGCCTAATTATAAATACTCAACAGTTTCCTTAAAATACACTCTTCTTGAGCTGAAAGTCCCAACCCTCTAATGGTGTCTTGGTCTTTCTGGTGACCAGTCACCCATCCTGAAGCTACCTAGGGGCTGCCAGCCATCAGTCAATCATTAGCATACAAAAATACATCACTCTGGAGATAGTAAGGATTTTAGGAGTTGAATGCCAGCAAACAGGATCAAAGACCAAGTATATGCCTTGTGAGTTTTCATTTTATAATATTCTGTAATAGCTGAACCATTGTCATGGAGATACATTTTTAAACACATTTGGATCTATAAATATTTAATCTAGAAACATTGAAAATTGATGTATGAAACTCTCAGATAGTTCAAGAAAAAATATCTTGTACATGTATATAGACAGAATGCACTCTCAAATAATGAAGCAAATGGGGGGAATATTCATAAGTAAAACTGAGTATTGGGTAAAAAAATATATATGTGTGTATACACACGCACACACATACTTTTCTTTGGGAAATCAAGTATAGAGGTCATTATCACTTTGTGAGGAAAAAAAATTGTTCCAAGGTTTTGAATGTATTATTATCTAATATTTTTCTATGGAGAAAGAGTCTATGCCATTGGCAGTACCCATGAGGTAGCATAGTCGTTGCTTAACAAAGTCATCTTGATAATTTTAAGAAATAATATGTGAGATTAAGTTCAAATGTCCAAAACAGAAGAGGACAGACTTGCTCCTGGTGATACACCTGAGCCCAGAGTAATGGGAACATTACAGCAATGGACCAACCAAGAGCTGCTGATCCAGCGTTCGGGCTTTTTCTGAAGACGTAGACAGGTCATACCTTTGAAGAATTGAAGGAATTCCATGCCCAAACAGCCTGTTACATGTCTTTTAATGAGTGAGAAGAATGTTTACACAAGATACAAGCCAATCTTAATTATCCAAAAAATTCCCCTGGAATTTGATTTGCAAATAATTCTTATTTCCTCACATGAGGAATAGAGCATTGCCACAGAGTTGAGCAAAAGCAGAAATTCTTCACAGAATCCCTAAGAATGGGAGAAAAGTGGGGTTTCTCACTTAATGATAGGTCTGAGATCCTAAACTTGATGAGGGAACAGAAAAAAGGGGCCAGTGGATGGTCAATACATGCCACCAATACTTACAGTGAGCTGATGCCACCATTGCTGGTTTTTCAGAAAGTGAGTTTTTCCTTCCCCTGTGCCCTTAATAACAGAAATATCAGACAGGCTTTTATTTGAAAAGTGCTATAGGCGGGCTTGGTGGCTCGGCCTATAATCCCAGCACTTTGGGAAGCTGAGGGGAGTGGATTGCCTGAGCCCATGTGTTAGAGACCAGCCTGGGCAACTTGGTGAGACCTCGCTCCACAATAAATCAAAAAATTAGCTGGGTGTAGCAGCGCACACCTGTAGTTCAGGCTACTTGGAAGGCTTAGGCAGAAGGATTGCGGGAGCCCAGCGGGCCGATGCTGGGGTGGCTATGAGTGTGCCACTGCACTCCAGCCTGAGTGACGGAGTCAGACTCCGATTCCAAAAAAAAAAAAAAAAAGAAAAGAAAAATGTTATCATTAGGACCAATTTCACTGTACTGTCTAGGCTGGTTTTGAACTCCTGGGGTCAAACAAGCCTCTCACCTCGGCCTCCCAAAGTGCTAGGATTATAGGCGTGAGTCACTGCACACGGCCAGAATAAATGTTTAAAAATTGAAATTCTTTAAACCAGTTTCACTTCTGCATCTAACATACATACATACATACATATATATAACTTAGAGACAATTATTCAGACAATTCAAACAGACAAAAGTCCTCAAACCAGCTATTTGTGAAGGTCTTTATTTCCACTAACCATCTATATTGATCCTATCTACCTGACAATTTCTCTCCTCTGTTTTGCGTTCTTTGTGTAGATATATTAACGACTATATAAAAATCCTAAAACACTGTTCACTGTTTGCCTCAGGATTTGCCTGGGCCCATCATTTAGGCAGTACCAATCACTGCAAAATTATTTGTTTCCTCTGCATTTTTAGTGATCTATTATGGTGACCTAATCAATTTTAAATAGCTTCGTAGAATATTAATAGCACTGTCGCATGAAAACCTTTACTTCTGAACCTTAGCTTTTAAAATTCTTCCTAGAGCACCCTTCTTTAAACATCTGGGCTAAAAGCTATTTGATATGTGACTGTTCATTTATGTATACACACCCATGTTTACTCAGAGATTCTGATTCACTTAAGAGCAATTAATCTACCTAACCATTACAGGCTGCATAGCAAGTAATAACACAAATGCTACCTTATGCTTTTTTTTTTTTTTAACCTGGTAAAGGCAGAGCACTGGTGAAGGAGTTGTAAAAAAAAAAAACTTTACCAAGCAACCTGGGACAAGCCACTGGACATCTTTGAGCTTCTATTTTTTTTTTCCTTCTATAAAATAGAAATATATGCATGGAATACCATATCCAATTATTTTAAGATTATGATTGTGAATGAACTGATTATAAATGGATAGCACAAAGAAGATTATCATCATTATATAATACCTTGCTTTATATGAGATCCCACATCAATTTTGAACTATTCTATGTCTGGGAGAAAATGTGGTCATTACTCAGTACTGGTCTTAGTAAGAAAATATCAGAAATCAGTAATTATGAATACCTATTACATAAAGTTTCACCACCCTTTACACTTTTTTTTCAAAGTACTAGCCAATTGGATAAGCACAGTCAGTTCACTAGGAGAATTTTAAATCTACTTAAAGATTTTTTTTTTTTTTTTTTTTTTGTGTTGGAGTCTCTGGCGCCCAGACTGGAGTGCAGTGGCCGCTCCCGGCCACCGCAGCCTCGACCTGCTGGGCTCCAGCAATCCTTCCGCCTCAGCCTTCCAAGTAGCTACCACGCCCAGCTAGAAATGAGGGCTCGCCAAGTTGCCCTGGCAGGTCTCGAATCCGCGGGCTCAGGCAATCCACTCACCTCAGCCTCCCAAAGTGCGGGATTACAGGCTGAGCCACCGAGCCCGGCTTAAAGGGATTTTTAATATCGTGGTTTTCCTCAGAAACATTTAAATCTAACTTAGGTAAAGTAATGTCCAACAACAACGCAATTACCAGGATTGTGTTAGAGACTTAGGATGCTCTTTCAGGAGTGCGCACATCTATAAGAGGTGCTGGATCACGACTTCTCGACGACTTTATTTTTGTCATCAGGCATAACACTGGTCCCCATGATGCATCGCCTGTACTAAGTGAGGGGTACTATAGTTTCCATTTCTTCTGCTCCATTTTGAGGTCACAGGCATTGTATAAAGTTTATTTTTTTGATTGACCAATAACAATTGTGTACATTTGTGGTGTGAAGCGATGATGACTACCAAGACTCCATGGTGAGAACAGTTGACCCTCCAGCAGGCAGGGTCATTTGGCTTCTCTGAACTCCTTTAATGGTGCCCCTTTTAAAACTTGGGGTTCTGGTGGCCACATTTTCTAAATACCAAACAAGGAAATAAAGTTTGGCCTGAGATTTTTGTCCTGTGACCAAGCATAAGAGACATTTTGTGAGATGTATTGTGGACACCACATTTCTAGGACTTTTTTTTCCATGGGAAAGAATCAAAAAATGTAAAATCTAGAAAGTCCTAGATAATAAAGGATTTGTAGACATAATGTTTATGACAACTCATAAATGCCCAATTTGGAGTAGAATTCAACTTTGAAAGCAGAAAAATGATATGTAACTTGGTTATGAATCAGAAAACACAAATTTTAATGAGAAAAATGTGTTATTTAGTAAATTACAATGAGAGGAAAAAGAGGCTGAAAAGCAAACATCACTTTATCATCAAGTGAGTCTTAGAATTTCCTTCAAAGTAACCCATCTGAATTCTGTGGCCCAAAGAAGGCATTATTTCTTCTTCTTCTGATTTATTTATTTTTTTTTAGATTAGAAAATACAGTTTATTTAAAGTAAATTAGTGAGAGAGAGAGAGAGAAGATTCACCTCCCCAAGGCGGAGGAGGGGGCCAAAGCCAGGAAGCATGGCAACAGCCACAGCTCAAAGGGCACACGGCCACACCAGAGTTTAGCAAGGCAATGGCCCTGATTTATTGTAGGTAAAAGAAAAAAAAAAAAGAGGTCTTGGGTGAAAGGTGGGGAGGGGATGGGGTAGAATTATGAAAAAGTGAGAAGTCTGTACTGCAAACTATACAGATTAAATATTCTAGAACATTCCACATGAGTGATTACAGTTCTTAGTTTACTTGTTATAAACGGTGCAAATTTTGATTTTGAATAGCATCCGGGTCCACCAGATTCACTAGGAATAAAGATGGGGACAGGAAAGAGGGGTAAAAATTATATTTTAGCAAAAACATGGAAGAAGAAAGCGTTTGCACACAAAATTTAACCTCTTAGTAACCAATGCAAAGAGTAAAACATGATGGGTTATGTAACTTCTTTTTTCCAATAGAAGCAAACAGGCCAATTATTGAGGAGAGACAAACCTTGTCTGACACTGAGCTCTGAAAATAATTTGTCACAGAGGTTTTTGTATAAAGGACCTTGAGCAATTTAATGGCTGATATTTTCCAGTTAGGAGATTTTACATATGTATGAAAGCTGAGCTGTTCAGGAAATGTTCTTTTATGCAGGATAGGAAAGACAGAATCTCTCTTTCCCTCCCCTTCCCCCACACAGATACACACATGCACAACACCTACATTCATCCGTGCAGGTACCTTCAAATGCCAGATGGGCGCGGCCATAGAGAAACCATAACAATGACGTCATTACTCATGGCTCTTCAGCAAGGTAATAAGAGGTATCCTCCCTATGAAGCTGACATAACCGTTCTTCCCATCAGTACCCTACATCTCGAAGTCGGATTTGCTGTTTTGTTTTCTGCCTCTTTCTTCTATTGAGGAGTAAGGGAAGAGTCACAGGTAGGAAGAAAGGTCCTCGTGTCATTTCTTCCACCTGCAAGGTCTATGGTTAGAGTCCTTCCCGGCCTGAGGGAAAGATCTGAACCTCCACACCGTATTCCTAAGAGAGCAGGAAAAGTGAACTTAAGACAATACGTGCTGGCAGGTATAGATGGAAATAGTAGATTCGCCAGGCTCTCAGTGTTATAAAACATGACACTTCATAGAGGAAGATTAGAGCAGTAGCAGAGAGGAATGTTTCTTGGAATGCTACCTTCAATGCTTGACTGCTTATTAAAGACCTATCAAAACAAACCTGAACAGGCCACTAAGTGGTGCTTTGGTGGATTAACACTGGGCTGGATCTTACATTCTGAGACTTCAAAGTTCCTTTGAAGTTAACATATTAGGAAATCACTTTGCAAGTTGTACCACTGTAAGCTTCAGATGTTTCCTAATAACTCTGTGATGGAAAAAGAATTGACTAATTCTTTAGGATTTAACAAGGGGGAAGACATTTTTTTCCCTAACTAACAGAAAAATGATAATATCCCATAACCAATGGGAAAAAAGGACATGGAAGGCATGAGGTATTTGCTGAAGGTGATCTTTTCCGAAAATTCAATTCCCTTCAGTTCATAACAGTTCTGTTCTCTGAATGTGGTTCTACAGCTTCATCTTGATATCAGGGCAATTTCTTTAAAATATTAAAGTTCAACTTGGTATTAAAGCAGCCATTATCATCTTTGATTTTGTTAATATTACTTTCATGACCTTTCTTGAAGTCCTCTGTAGGAGAATGAGTCTTCTTCCTTACAGGATTCCTCGGGTTGACTCGGTGATCAGGGCATGAAAGTCCTGGAGGAGACAAAGGTGAGGAAACAGTGTTCTATCTCCAATCCCTCAAGGATCAGACCCCGGTTCCTAATGCAAGCTGGACGTTACAGTGGTCCCTACTTATCCACAGTGTCATTTTCTGCAGTTGACTGGTGGTCAAACTCGGTCCAAAAATACATTAAGTACAAAGCAATGTGATATTTTGAGAGACCATATTCATATAACTTTTATTACAGTGTATTGTTAGACTTGGTTTATTTTATTATTAGTTACTGTTATCTTTCACTGTGCCTAATTTATAAATTAGGCTACATCCTATGTATGTATGTATGTATGTATGTATAGGAAAAAACATAGTATACATAGAGTTCAGAACTATCTGAGGTTCCAGGCTCCACTGGGGGTCTTGGAAGGTATTCCCATAGAAAAGGGGGGACTACCACACCCTCTTTCCAGATATTAGTACAGAATATATACCGAGTGCCTTCTTTACAAAAGCTAAAAACAAATCACACAAAATTAAATAAAAACACATCCACTCATTAAAGAGTATGCAACCAAAATGCACTGCTATTTTAAGATAGCTGCAGCATTGAGATGTGAATCTAATGACTTTCCTGTTATCACATCTGTGTATATTTATAAGTTTATCTCAGCATAGAAACATGCATCACAATGGATCCCTTGAAAGCAGTTGAGTTTATGGTGTGGGGAAGGAACATGGAATTTAACTGTAAGACGAAGCTTCTTAAAAGGTCAGCGAGGTGGGGTATGAGTAATTGTTCCAGCTGAGCAATTTTCCACAATACATTTTTGAAGCAATGACTAATTATTGTGATTATTTTCATCAGAAAGGTTCCTTTAGAGCTACACATATTTCTCTTTTCCTCCCTAAAAAGTATTTCAAGCTTTGGAAGAATTCCATATGTCTTCGACCTAGACTGAAGAAGTATGCTCTTGCATGTTTCCACAGATGGTAAGCTACCTTCTCCCCACTGCTCAGGTGTCGGTGACATGGTATTTCCCTCTTCTTTGTATCTGCTTGAAAAAGCCTACTAGAGCTTAACAAAAACAGCCAGTACCTGGGTTGATAATATCTTCTCCTGACCCTTTGGGAACCTCTGTCCAATAACTGTGTGTATAACCCGGAGCCAAGAAGATAGAATTTAACATAATGAGCTGACACATCATTTTGATAGAAGGAGGCAGGAAGTGTAGAAATTGTAGGTTTTTTAAAACTTTATTTTTAGTCTCTGAAAAATTATTGTCTACAGTTTGACAGTTTTATGTCAAATGTGACCCCTTTACTGAGCATTTATCCTAAGATGTTGCAGGAGTTGGAGCTCAATCGCCCACAGTGTAGAAGGAATGAGAGATTAAGAGAATTAGGCATAATAGATCATTTACAATATAATAATAACTCCTTAAATTCCTGTAATTCCTTATACTTCCACACACCCACATTCCTGCTTGCTCTTTGTGGAACCTGGGTTGACACACCAACTGAATTGGAAACCAAAGGAGCGCAGCTGGAAATTATACTGCTCAAGGTGTGAATGGTCCAGTTTTCCAAATTTCGAGTCATCTACACTACCATAAAAACAAACACGAGCATAGGGTCTTCAGGAGCAAAATGAAGCAGAGATTTGGGGGGATATTAACCAAATGATCATATCCTATTTCTTCCTAAAGCTGATAACAAGGGTATGGGGAAGCGTCTTGGCCTGTGTGTTATTTGAATTCAGGCTGTTGTTAAATTCATCTGCGTTATTTGAATTCATGATATAATTGTCAGTTATTTGCTCAGACAACTGTGTGGTTAATTTGATTTTTCAGTCTTTGAACGAAATCTTTGGTAGTTTAGAATGCTTGATGAGTGAAATGTATCGGGACCACCCTTCCTTCCACATGAATAAATTATTTCTGAAAATGATCATGCACAAGAATCAAACTTTATTTTTATTTTCTAGAGCCAGTTTAAGTAAATCTAACCATTGCACACTCATTTGGCCAACAAGTTTAAAATTTAGAATCCCAGAATTTTATAAAATTGGGACAGGGCAGAAAATCAGTAACAGGGGATGGGCATGGTGGTTCATGCCTGCAATCCCAGTACTTAGGGAGGCAGAGGTGAAAGGATTGCCTGAGTCGAGGGGTTTGAGACCAGCCTGGGCCACTTGATAAGATCCTGTCTCCACAATAAATCAAAAAATTAGCTGGGTGCAGTGGTGCAAGCCTGTAGTTGCAGCTACTTGGAAGGCTGTGTTGGAAGGATCGCCTGAGCCCAGCAGGACGAGGCTGCGGTGACCGTGAGCATGCCACTTCACTCCAGCATGAGTGACAGAGTGAGACTCCGAAAAAAAAGAAAATGAGAAGATCAGTAACAGAAGTATGTTGAGATATCTGCTTATTAAATGAAAACATGTGAAGCTAGATGGAGAATTTATGAGTATAGATTTCAGAGTTTGGTTTAAAATGGCGCTGGCACATGCTAATATCTCAGAGACGACTATACATGTCAGCGTATTTCATACTGTCTTTATTCATAATGACGCCTCTTATACTCAAATTATGGCTATTTGTTACTTAACAAATTGTGGTTTTTAAGTATCTTCAGTCTTATCTGAACCCAGCATGTGTGTTTTTCTTTCAGGCATTTTGGAAACAATCCAAAAACAGACTCTTCATCTTTGACTGCCTCACATGTCTTAATGGGATAGTTACAATGGTAATTATTCTTATTTATTGTATTTTCCTTAAAGATGCCTTAAAATACATATTTCACATTTCATTATTCTGTATCTTAATGCAGCATCATAAACTTAAACACTAAACCACTTCTTGTTACAGCACAAGTGCTAAATTTCTCTATAAATGGGAAATCCTTCTTAAATTGTATTTTTTTAATACAATTTTTGTTGTTTTTGAGTCAAGGTCTCACTCTGCTGTCGCCTCAGCCTCAACCTCTTGGGCTCAGGCAAACCTTCCACCTCAGCCTTCCGACTAGCCAGGATTACAGGCACATGTCACCATGCCCAGCTGATTTTTTATGGAGATGAAGTCTCGCTATGTTGCCTATCTTGGTTTCCTACTTCTGGGCTCAAGCAATCCTCCCATCACAGCCTTCCAAAGTGCTGGGTTTACAGGCATGGGCCACACTGGGCCAAAACTGCTATTCTACTCCTGTGAAGGTACTGCATTTCATAACTCAGCTCTTCTCAGTTTTAACAGTAATTGGCTTTTCATAAAATCTTAGAATTGGAAGGTATATTAGTTATACCAGTAGCAGAAACAGCAGCTTAAATGAGTAAGAGATGTGTTGGGCCCTCACCACCTCTGCTCATTTTCCTCAGCAAATGGTCTTTGTCTTCGTGATCACAACATGGCTACTGCACTTCAGCCCTTCCATCTGCATCCAGGAAGGGAGAGAATGTTATGGGTGACTGGCAATAGCAAGACGAATTACTGCCAGGCCAGCTCACTCTGTTACTTTTTTAAAAACATTTGAGATATAGTTCACATACCATAGAAGTTACCTCTTTAGAGTATATAATTCAATGGTTTTTAGTACATTCAAGAGGTTGTGCAATCATTACCACTACCTAATTCCAGGAAGTTTCCCTCGTCCCCAAAAGAGATCTGTACCCATTAGCAACCATCCTCCATTTTCCCATTTCTTTTCCTCAAACCTTGGCAATCCCCATCTGCTTTCTGCCTCTATGGCACTACCTATTCTAAACATCTCCTACAAATGGAGTCATTTAATGCGGCCCTTTTGAGTCTGGCTTCTTTTACTTCTCATAATGTTTTCCAGGTTCACTCATTGAAGAGAAGTATCAGCACTTCGTTCCTTTTTATGGCTGAATAATATTCCGTTATCTGGACATAACACGTAGGTATATGGACATTTTGGTGGTTTCCACTTATTGGCTATTAAGAATAACACTGCTATGAACAAATTGTGTATGAGTTTTTACATGAACATATGTTTTCAGTTCTCTTGGGCATATAGTGAGGAGGTGCTCAGTCATATGGTAACTATGTTTTAGCTTTTTGAGGAACTGCCAAACCGTTGTCCAAAGCAGCTGCACCATTTTTACAATCCTGCCAGCAGCATATGAGGTTTCCAATGAATCTGTCTCTTCCAAAACGTTCTCTCAAAAGCCTCCTCACCCCTCCCCAGAGACTTCTGCTAGGCTCAACTGGGTCACGTGGTCACTCTTAGCTACAGCTGAGTCTGGGAAAGTGAGTATTCTAGCCTTTAAACCTCTATTGTAGGAGAAGAAAAAGGAGGTTTGCATTTTTGTCTGCTGAAGACAGGCTCCTGGTCATCTTTTCTGTTAGGAAATCCCCTCTTCAGAGCCCAGATGGGGAGTGGAGGGGCAGGGGAGGGCATTCTCCTACTTGAACACTGTCAGGGATGAGCCCCCTGTTTGAAGGGAGCCCCCATTCCACATTTCAAAAGGTTCTTATTGCTAGTGCATTCTGTATACTGAGTAACATATCTAATATTTTCCCTTTCAGAAATAATAAAAGGGAATACGGGAATGGAAATGAAACGGAGTCATTAATAATGTAAATGTGATGTTCCAACCATTATTGCCTAGCTCACAGGAGGGCTCAGTAATTGTCTCCCTCCCTTCCACCCAGCCCCCTCCTGTCTCTCCCTTCTCTCCTCTGTAATGGGGTGGCAACGAGGACATATTCTGTTGTTTTGTAAAATTCTACATTTCCAGGACATCAGGGATGGTGTTGTCTAATTGACTTTGGTCCACACCTGCTACAACTTAGATGTATGTGAGCATAAATACATTTTTTTCTTGCACAAGTGGGGGAAGACAACTGGTGACAGAAGAAACCCTTTCCGGGCCTCGCCATTGGATTACAGGCATGCTGGGTGCTTAATGAGTTGCTGAATAATATAACACTTCTTTAGTTCTTTGGCTGCCTCATGATTAAATGCTATAAATATTTATGATTTATTGCTGACGCTTTGGATAGGATGGGCTTTGGAAGGCTCATGGATCATAGTGATTCTTTAGAAAAATAAGAAAATACAACTATATAAAGCTGCTTATTTATAATGCTGCTCAAACGGGTTATGTAATTTGTCAGAAGCTGGTGGAGGCAATGTCATTTAACCAGTTTCTTTTATTGTTGGTTATATATTTCTCATAAGCATATATTTATAATAAAAAGGAGTCAAAGCGATCACTTTCTACTAACACCACACTCACCTTCGGTGAGGCTGCAAAATCAAAGAGCTCTGCGTTGTGTTACTGCGGTGCTGTCATGCCCAGTGTGCCAGCGACCCACACACGGGTTCCTTCCTCCAAAGTCAGAGGACTCGTCTCCGGGAACCAAGGCTGGCAGCGTCTTCAGCGGCAACCGCGGCTGCATCTCATGACCCATTTGCAAAACTTTCAGCTCCCTGTGTTTCTTGATTCTACTGGTTTAGAAGTTAAATACCCCAGGGAATTACACCCGCACAAGGGGCATGGCTGTGCTGCAGGAGCAGCTGTAGTGTGGGTTACTGATTCAGATAACTGAGTTTGATTCCTAGCCCCATCAAGCTGCATGGCCCTTAGTGAGTTATTCAACATCTCTGAGCTTCAATTACTTCGTGGAGTTACCATGAGAATTGACTGAATTAATACATGTGGAGCGCTTGCCTGTAGCTAGTGCCCAATTAAGTGTTAGATATTGTCTCCATTAAAAGGAATCATAAACAAATATTTTGGCATACAGTGCACCTTTCAATGAAATGAACGTCTATGAACGGTGTACTAGGTAGCTCAAACATAGAAAAATTTCACATATACTGTAAAACAGAAGCATTAAATTTTTCCCCCCAAAGTTGATTCTGTACCCTAACATATGCATAGAGAACAAAATTATTGAGTTTGGCATTTTCACAAATCTTAGGTCACTGCATCTTTAAATCCAACCTTTGAAGTTATTATTCTCTTCGTTCTACTGATGAAAAAACCAAAACCTTGAGAGATGAAGTGAGTTGCTCAAGAGCACAAAACTACTAAGCTGCAGAGCCAAGAACTGAACCCAGGTCTTCTGAACGATCCATATATATATACACAAAATGATGGCAGGAATACGTGTTGGCTTTGTTATGTTGTTGTAAGAAATGGAACGGCATGTTTGGGGGTGCAGGAGAAGAAGAATGGAAAAAAAGCACTTTCTTATCATTCTCCCTGAAGGAAAAAGATGAGTTCTCCTTGCAAAAGGTCGACCAGGCTCTCACGTCATGCAGATATCCATCACATGATTGCAAAATAGATCTCCTTATTCGTGGGTTTCCAAACTGCTTGACTTTCATATATAACCTTCCACTGATTTTTTTTTTTTTGAATCTCAAAGGCAGGGCATTCAAATAAATTACAGGTTCTTTAACTTATAGGTGTGGCCTGACCAGAGTCTGAGAAATGCTTGCTTTATAGATGCAAGTGTTTTACTACAGCATTTACTCACACCATTCAAGGGGAAGATAAAAATTTCACAATTCCTGATGTGTTAATGCTGATGGAGAAAGCAAAAGTCTGCTAGAAATCTGTGACTGACAGCTCAGTGTTCTCAGCCAGATAACGAAGTCTCTCCTGCACGCAGAGCCACCTCATGTACCAAGACTGAGGTCATATATTCATATCACCTGGGGAATTTCATGTTTCCCTATTTGAAAGAGGATTCTTCATAACTCATCACTTCAGTATTTCCCTAGTTTTGCTTCAGACATAAAGAATTAGATAATCGTGTCACATACCAAGAAAAGAACATTTATAATGCCCATGAGAGTAAAACCTTTCAGGACTGAGTGGAAGGTCACTCCGTGTCGCGAAACATAAAGTCGTGACTGGAGGGAACAAAAGGGCTAGCAAAACCAACCTAGCTAGCCATATCATGTTAAAGGTCTCTGGGTGAGGGCTGTAATTGTTCCATTAAGTGAGGTCTATGTCACACAGTAGCAATGAATAGCATTTATTAAATATTTCATATCTGCCAGACATGCTACTAAATACCGAATCTGATTTGCCCCTGCACACAGTTTCATGAGGTAAGAAATAATATCTTCATATTAAAAATATGGAAACCAAGGCTTAAAAAAGATATAGAACTGACCCAGACACACAGATACTAAATGGCATGGCAGGGACTCTGTTACCCAATCCTAAACTCTTGTAAATTTCATATAATCTCTCCTTTCTTTGGAATGTGACCCCACTTTTATCACCAAGGAATATCAGTTAACTATGGCGCCATAAGAAAGCGCCACAGCTGGGCACGGTGGCTCACGCCTGTAATCCCAGCACTTGGGAGGTGGAGGCGAGGGGGTTGCCTGAGCCTAGGGGTACAAGACCAGCCTGGGCAACTTGGTGAGACCTTGTCTCTACAATAAATCAAAAAGTTAGCTGGGCATGGAGGCACGCACTTGTGGTTCCAGCTACTTGGAAAGTCGAGGCTGCAGTGGCCACGATCATGCCAACTGCATGCCAACCTGGGCGACAGAGTAAGACTATGACTTAAAAAAAAAAGAGAGAGAGAAATTGCCACAAACTTAGTGGCGTGAAACAATGCTCATTTATGATCTATAGGTCAGGAGCCTAGGCACAGCTGGGTCCTCTGCTTCAGAATCTCTCAGAAGATCTCAATCAAGGTGTTAGCCAGGGCTGAGGTCTCCTCTGGGGCTTGCCTGGGGAAGAATTGGCTTCCAAGCTCACATGGTGGTTGGCAGCATTTGGTTCTCTGGAGGTTGTTGGACTGAGGCCTTAGTTCCCTGCTGTCTGTCACCTGGAGATCACCCTCAGTTCCTTGCCAAGTGGGCCTTCTCACTTGGCGGTTTATCTCATCAAAGCCATCAAGGGAGAGAGATGGCCAGCAAGATGGAAGTTGCAATCTTATATAACATAATCATGACAATGCTGTTTCAGCACCTTCACTGTATTCTGTTGCTCAGAAGTCACCAGTCCTGTCCATATGTGGGGTAGGGACGTACACAAGGATGTGAATATCAGGAGATGGGGGGCATCTTAGAGTCTGTCTGCTACTGGCAGTTATGTCAACTGTCCCATGTTCTCCTTTATATTTCTACCAACTCCATAAACTTCCCATAAAGCTCCTTATCCAGGACCCGAGAAAGATTTATAATTATTTTTCAAAATATTTTAAAATCCCACTGGGATGTTTATCTTACACTAGTTTTTAAAAATTATGTATTAATTCTTAAGACTTAGACCTTGATTCTTATTAGCTCCATTATCACTTTGTTTCTAGAAATTAGCTCATTGCATATAGAACCCCAGGGAAGTGCATTTGATGGGGGTTAGCAGGGTCATGAAATAGACATATGGCATCAATTCCAAACGCTGTGAAGGAGCCCTAGTGGCCTTCCAACCGAGACTCTCCTGGGTCAAACAGAGGTTATCTCTGTGGGAAATGCAAACCGAGAAGTACTACAGGAACCTTCTAGCAAAAGGCTTCTGGCGGTGCTGGCTTACAGCAAACAGCAAACAGAACACTTACAATGAGAAATCGGTTATAGAGGCTATCATTTTTATTGCTTTTTAGTGTCTCAAACCCCATTGTACCAGTGGAATGTAGTCTGCTTGAATTATAGCAGCTTAAAAATCTTTTCATCACTATCACCACATACATATGTCTGTGTGTATATATATATATATGTATGCATGACACCCAAAATTTAGCACCATGAATTCTCACTTGCTGCTGCAAAACTGTGTTCCATCTAAACCCTCTTGACGTACAATGCATCCAAAAAAGGCTCTGGACGTCTTCCAGAACCCAGTTACGCTGGGGGGATGCAGACCCACCCATCTTCCATCTCCCTGTGATTTCTTCAATAACTTCAGCATAGAGTGACATTGGTTTACCAAGGAAAAGCGAACAGATTTTTTTCTATAAATAACTGGTTGGCAGAGCTGTGGTGACAATTTATATAATAGAACTCATGCTTAAATAATAAGGTAACAGCTTTGGACTGAGAATTTTAAAATGTTTTATTGAAATGTAGACTGATTAACAAGCAAGATTATCTTCTGCTAATTATTTTAATGATAGGCTCCTAATGACAAGGTTCTGGAGAAATAAAAACACATTAAGATGACATTTTTAATGAAGTAGCACCTGGAAACCTCAACTTCTCTAAAGCAAGAAGGAGTAATCTATTGTTACCTAGAAACAATGTGTGTGCACAGAGAGGTTAAGAAGATGTTCGTCTAGGGAACAGAATTATTTATGACCCTCTTTCTCTCTGAATGCAGGGAGGATAAAGAAGGGTAGTATAGAAAAAGAGCACAGGATGCAGAGTCCAGACACTGATTTCCAGTCCTGGCTGTTAAATTGCTCAACTGTTTATCGACTTCTCCTTTCTTGGTCTCGGTTTTTCACACATAAAATGTAAAAGTAGAAAGTTAATGGGCTCTAAATTTCCCCCTTTAACTTTTTAATTCCATGATTTCCTTGTTCTGTTATTATAAAGAATGATAAACTTTGAGGGAAACTAGATTAAGCACATCTGCCGTCGCTAAATATTAGTCTATATGCACATGTAATGACAGCAGCTTTGGGGGCATAGACCAGGCTTTCATGGACTTTAGCAAAACTCAGCTGGACCTGTACCACAGACCCAATACCGTACCAGGCATGTGTACAGTGTACAGGATAAGATTTCGAGGTGGATAAACCACAGTCTACGCCCATCCACCCATTCAGTCGTTCAAACCCTAAGTAAATAGTTTTTTACTCCTATCAGGAAAGGTTTCACAGACAAGGCAGCCTTTAAAGAGAAATCTAAAGAGAACGAGAGAGCAAGTCATACAAATGATCTTGGGGAAAAGCATTTTGACAGAGAAAGAGCATGTACAAAGGCTCTGAGGTAGGAGGGCCTTGGTTTGTTCAAGGATTAGCAATGAGGTCAGGATGGTTAAAGTAAAGTGAGGAATAAGGCAGAGATGCATAAAAAAAAATTAAAAAAAAAAAAAAGCTTAGCCTGCTCAGCACAAGTTGTACACTTTTACCTGTCTTCAAGTCCAGAAAATTCTCAGCCATCATCTCTACAAATATGTCTTATCTGTCACTTTCTCTATTCTCTTTTTTTAGGAATTCCTATTAGAGCCATGCTGGAGTCCTTAAATCTAGTTTCTATGTTTTCTGACATGTCATAGTTTTAATCTCTTCATCATGCTGTGCTGTATTCTGGGTGAGTTTCTCAACAGTCTTTTCTAATTATTTATCTGTTCAAATATATGTAGTCTAGAGTTTATCCTACTCATTGTGATTTTTATTTCCATGATTGAATTTTTTTATTCACAGGTTTCTCAGTTACTTTTCTATGTCCACCTGTTCTTGTTTTCATCTATTTTGTGTCAGAATTCTTTTCTTTTATGAGTGCTAGTCCTTCATCTCTTTGATCTTAAACATACCTATTTTAAAAACATTCTCCTATTACTCTATTATTTTCATTTCATCTGGAGTAAATATATGTCCTAGTTATTTATATCTTTTGTCTTCGTTTTCTCCGTGTGTTTTGGAATTGTGGTTTGAAGGCTCATTGTGAGTAGGAGGTTTTATTGTTTTTTTCTCTCTCTGTTCCCCAGATTCTGACAATATTGTGGTTGCTTTATTCTGTCCCACTCATGTCCCAGTGTGTAGATTAGATATTAGCTTTTTTTTTTTCTCTTCTTCTAGCAGTTCAGAAACTCCTATCTTACTGAAATGGAGAAAGATCCAGTTGCTAACCCAGTGGGCTGCTTGACCCATGTTCCTGCTTCAAGGTGACAGCCATGATTCCCCATCTTTCAAGATACTCAGCTTCACATACTCCATCGCTCCAGGTGAGGATTCACTGCAACTTTTTTTCATTCACCTCTCATAGGTGGGAGAAACACAAAGTACTGGCTCCACTCAATGAAACTGGCTCTCTCTGCCCTGCCTCCATACCAAACATTACCGTTTCACAGCCTGTGCTTGCTTTCACACCTAGCAGTCCATGGCTTCAGCCTTGCTTATAGCATTGTGCTTTTGCTTTGTTTCTGGTCCATAAAAAGATTTTTTTTTTAGCACAGCCATTTGTGTTTAGGTTTCTTTTAAAATGGTTTTATCTACTATTGTTATGTGTTTGAAGCAGGGGGACAAGGTGTGGATCTCAAAGTGTAAATGTATATGCCATCTTCAACAGAAGTCTCTTCAGGAGGAATGTGAGACACAGGATAGGCCTTGAAGAATGAATAGGTCCTGAGTAGACTGGGGAGAAGCATAATCCTAGAGTCAATGCCAGGAATAAGTAGGATGGGTGCAGGGAAATAGGAGGATGCCTACCTGGCTAGAGAGAGCAATACCAGTTGAGACCTGGGAGATTCCACAGCTGGGGTGAGAGGCTCGTATTATGTGCCCTCCAGTCACAATGGCCATTCTTTTGTAACTGCCTGAAGGAACAACCCTGTAGATCTTTTTAAAAAAATTATTGTAGGCTGGGCTCAGTGGTTCAGCCTGTAATCCCAGCACTTTGGGGGGCCGAGGCGAGTGGTTTGCCTGAGCCCACGGGTTCGAGACCCACCCAGGCAACTTGGCGAGACCTCGTCTCTACAATAAATCAAAAACTAGTTGGGCGTGGTAGCATGTGCCTGTAGTTCTGGCTACTTGGAAGGCTGAGGCGGAAGGATTGCCGGAGCCCAGCACGTCGAGGCTGCGGTGGCCGGGAGCGGCCACTGCACTCCAGTCTGGGCGACACAGTGAGACTCCAACTCAAAAAAACCCCAAAAAACAAAAAAGCTATTGTATATAGTTAGTTAAGGTATACAACATGATGTTTTGGTATACTTAAACACAGCGAAATGATTACTATAGTCAAGCAAATTAGCATATTCATCTCACACAGTTATTTTGTTTTGTAGTAAGAGTACCTAAAATCTACTGTCTTAACAAATAACCAGTATACAATACAATGTTATAATTATAGTGCTCATGTTGTACATTAGATCTCTATCTAAATAAGGCCTTGGACGGGAGGATTGCTTGAGCCCAGGAGTCCAAGACCAGCCTGGGCAACATAGGGAAAACTTGTCTCAATAAAAAAAATTTTTTTTTAACTAGCCAGTCATGAGGGTGCATGCCCGTAGTCCCAGCTACTTGGGAGGCTAAGGCAGAAGAAGCGCCTAAGCCCAGGAGATCAAGGCTGCAGTGAGCTGTGATTGTGCCACAGCCTGGGCATCAAAGTGAGACTTGGACTAAAAGGTGGGGGGACTTTTTTAGCTTTAAATTATTTTTCTGCTCAAAAAATCATGTTTTAAATTGACAGATAAAATTGTATGTATTGTACACAACATGATGTTTTGAATTATATGTACATTGTGGAATGACCAAATCTAACTAATTAATATATACATACCTCACATGGTTATTATTTTTATAATGAGAACACTTATCCACTCTCAGCGTTTTTCGAGCAAATAACATATTGTTATTAGCTATAGTCACCACGTCGTACAACAGATCTGTTTTTTTGTTTTTTTTTTGAGTTGGTGTCTCACTCTGTCGCCCAGACTGGAGTGCAGTGGCCGCTCCCAGCCACCGCAGCCTCGACCTGCTGGGCTCCGGTGATCCTTCCGCCTCCGCCTTCCAAGTGGCTGGAACTACAGGCGTGCGCTACCACGCCCGGCCTTTTTTTTTTTTTTTTATTGTAGAGATGAGGTCTCACCAAGTTGCCCAGGCAGGTCTCGAACCCGCAGGTTCAGGCAATCCACTCACTCAGCCTCCCAAGGCGTGGGACTACAGGCTGAGCCACCGAGCCCGGCTCAATAGATCTCTTGAATTTATTTCTCCTAGCTGAAATG
>CAUYQG010102877.1:0-68262 GCA_963574415.1 Tarsius wallacei
CACTGTTTCTTTTGATTAAAACATATCGACACAGAGTGATATAGGGTTTTTCTGTTTTTTTTGTTTCTCTCTCTCTCTCTCTCTCTCTCTCTCTCTCTCTCTCTCTCTCTCTCTCTCTCTCTCTCTCTCTCTCTCTCCCTCTCCCCCCCTCCCCCCACACACACACACAATCCCTCGTGCCCTCCTGGTGTACATACCCTCCCCCCATGTACCCACACATGCACACATGGTGGAGGCAGTGGTTCTGAGCAAGATTTCTTAGCAATAGCATGCACATGGGCTGTAGCTCGCATAATCAGCACGCCTTTCTTTCTGGTTTAGCTTAATCTAATGTTGATTCCGTGTTTAGACTCATTATTTTCCCTTTTTCAGCATAGAGTAAAAAACTCAAGGTTGAAATTGTGTCTCCTCTTCATGTGGAATGGTTTCTTCTATGACACATACGTGCACACACACAGAATTACCATTTGAAATGGGGAGCTCACATGAAAGCTTCAGTGCAGGGTTTTCAACCTCCCCTATTGACAGAATCATAAATCATGTTAAAGTTAAGTGAATTACTGCAGCATGGAGCTGTAGCTTTAACAATGTTTATGTAGTATCAGCTTATCATCCATGTAGGAAGGGGGGGTTGCGTGCCGATACTGGGAATGCGCAGCCCTGTTGATGTGGCTGCAGGTTTGCAGACTCGCCCATTCTGGGCTGCGTCCTTTGTGTTGTTGAAACTCACAGACTTCATTGCCCGCATGTGTGGACTGGTTCTTCAACTTCATATTTGAACGGTAAATTTACATTTGCCATTTTTTCATGTTAAATGGCGGCTGCCTGCTTCCCCCAATTCCTCCTCCTCACGTGCAAAACACACACGAGGATCATCAGAGTGGCCAAGTCCGATTACAGTCATGAGGCACCTAGGAGCAGAACATTCTGAGAACAAATAAACCACTTGACCTCTGAAAAAGAACTCATTTGGGAGCAGCGGAGTGCGATGAAAGGAGCGTGGGCTCCGTAGTCAGCCAGAACAGAATTCGCATTCGGGCTGGCCACCGGGGTCTGTGTCAGCTTGTCCAGGTCACTCATCTTCAGCTGGCCTTTGTTTACTCACTTGCCCAATGCTGGAAAGCCTTCATGGGCAGGGAAGCGGGATGACATGAGTGGAGGGCTTGGTATGCAGTGAGTATCCAATAAATGTTCATTATCCCTTAGACACCCCTGCCCCCATATCACCCTTGCTTCTGTGTGTGTGGCTCTCTTGGGATGATTCTCACTTCCTTCATTCCTCCCTCCCATGCCCCGTCCTTTCTCTCCCTGCTCTTGTTGGTCTGAAGGGAAGAATGTGTTCTTCCCCTTAGGGAGGAGTCGCATGTGCCCAGAAGAGGAGATGTGGTCTCAGGAAAGCGAGAAGCCCAGTGGCCCATCTCATCACTCTTGTGCTGTTGGAAGAACAGGGGAACCTTCCCAGTGGAGCAGGTGGCCCCTCTGCCAGCCGTGGTGGAGGCTGCCCCCGACCTGCCTTCATTAAGTCACGGCTCTTGCTAAAGGAATAAGCATCTTTGTTGTTCACAAGAGACTGTTTGTAAGAGTCAACTCGGCAGATAATTATTGAGCACTGCTCCACCAAGCACTGTGCTAGGCCCTAGTGAACAAGCTAGGCAAGCTGGTCCTGCCCTTCCAGTCCAGCAGATCAGACACTAAACAATTGATTGTTTCTGTGGTGAGATTAATGAAAAGGGAATTAAAGAGTGAGGGATGCTCTATAGCATGGGTATTTGAAGTATCTGTGGGAATTCGAATTTACTTAAGCCAAGTGGTGTGGTCCCTTCTGTTGGCATACAGTACGCATTTCAAAATCCTTGGCACCCATGAGGGGTATCTCTAGATCTTTCTGAATCCCCAAGTTTCTGAGTATATGAATAAATTGTTGTCTAATTTTTGCATACCAGGTAATGAACAGGAGATATGTTAACATGGAATCTTTCAAGCAAAAGATTCCTATGAGTGAGAGAAATTCAACCAAATTGCTTTCCCAGAAGAAAATAATGGATTAGTTTATGTAACTGAAAAGTCTGGGGTATATGGCTTCAGGTAGAGATGGATCCAGGTGTTTAACATCTGAGATCTCAATCAATCTCTCTCCCCCCTGCTCCTCCTCCCTCTCTATCCCTCCCCCCCTCTCCCTCTCTCCCTCTCTCCTTCTCTCCTTCCCCCTCCATCTCTCTACTATGCTGTCCTCTGTGTGAGCTTCACTCTTAGGCTAAGTCTCCTCAAATCGTGGCACAGATGGTGTGAGCATCTCCAGGCTTAATTGTCATCTATTTGATAATCCCAAGGGGAAAAGAATAGCTTTTTTCTAATAGCTCTAGCAAAGGGCCTTCTCCTGGATACTTATGACTCTGATTGTCCTGGTCTGAGTCATTCACTTACTTGTAGAACAATGCATATGCTTCAAAGACACTGGGATGCCTCCTTGGTGTTGCCTGGATTCCAAGCCCACCCCTGTAGGGTCAAGTCCACCCTAACCACACAGACCAAGGCTGAGGGAAGCAGAGTTCCCCAAAGAAACATTAGAGCTCCAGAAGAAAGGGTGACAGACTGCTCTCTCTCCACTGCAGGAGCTGACAGCAGAGCTGTCCTGAGCACCAAGCAACGGGCTCTGGCTTGCTAGCGGTGACTTGTTCCTGCAGGTCACGCTGCAGAGCTCAAAGGAAAACCAGGCCCTGGAAAATGACTGTTCATGCCATGGATTCCAGGGTCACTGGAAGACAGTTCACCTCTTGACATTCAGTTATCTGATGTTGTCTCATTGTATTGTATGAGCCTGACTACCTTTCATTATCTTAATGTATTCTAAAAACAACCCCAAGCATGCTGAATAACCCAGAGTCTGGCATACTGTTTGACGCATAGTACATCTTCAGTATTTTTGTTGAATGAATGAACCTAGTTTGTACTAGGCAGCCATATCCATTAATTCGAATCCTCAGAAGTCTTTTAACTTGCTGCTTTTTAAAAATTATGGATCAATTGTACTGAGTTATCTTTAAATGTAACCCCAGAGACTGAATTCCATACGGCCACTAGAATTCCATACTCCTGCTAGATGAGCTTCAGATGTTATTTAGTTCAGATTCTTCATTTTAAGATGAGAGACCCAAGAGAGAGGAAAGTTGTCCACAGGTATAATACGCCAGGTAGCAACAGGAACTAAAACCCAGATTCCTTTATCTCATTGGAAAATTTTCCTAAAAAACACCCTAGATCTTCTGAAAAATGTTTTTGGTAGTCAGTATATATTAGCTTGCTGATAAGCAGTATCCCAGTAACTAACACAGTGGGCCTTTCAAGGGAAATGATAGAGATTTCCATTGTATACAAGTTTTGGTAGGCCATGAGGGGGGCCATGCTCAGAATCGGTTAGGTGAGAAGGGGACCTGGGTAGCAGGGGTCCAGATGGTGAAGAAGGAGATTAGTACGGACATTCAAAATGGGTCCTCAAGGTCCAGGTGAAAAATATCATCCAGAGGGAGATGGCCCCATGGTTCTAAGCTTCTAGGTCAAGTCTCACTGTCTGAGATTTAAGCAAAGATAGAGATTCAATGTATATTTGGTCAGCAAAGAACCTTTATAGGTCTTTGAAGACCCTACATCTTTACACAGCTGTCTGTGGTATCTATGACTATTAGATCAAGGTCATGACTACTGCCATTGTTGCTTTGGTTTGCAGTTTTTATTTGTTGATTTATTTTCAAGACCCTCACGTCATATCCATACTGATAATACATATTATTTTATCAGTATTTATGTACATATTTGTCCAAGAGACAGGCAGACAGCAGATACCCCTTCCGCCCCCGACCCCTCACTCTTTTCCCCTATTCTACAATCAGCACAGGTCCTAGCACACAGGAGCGAATTCCAATTTACTCATTGCCCCTCCATATTCTTGCCTATAACAATACTGTAATACCAATAAATTAAGCTATCCATTGATCACTTCGCTGTGTGGTCAGAAACCATGCCATGTACCTTATATATATTGCCTCATTTAATATTCACAACAACTCTATGAGGTATCATTAGCCCCATTGTACAGATGGCAAAGCTGAATTATAGATAAGCTCAAAAACTTGAAACATCATTGGTAAGTGATAGCACTTAGAATGTAAACACACATCTACCTGACTCCAAAGCCCATGGTCTCTATATTATGCCCCACTGCTTTTCTAACATTTGTGTTTAACTTAGAATGATACGCACACAGATATGGTCCACTAGCACAGACCCAGGCATGTTAAATAATGGGGAAGAGGTACAGTCAAAGGTCTACAGTGGAGTTAAGAGAGGCATCAAAGACAATCAGATTGCCGTGGAAAGCTTCAGAAAGAATAGTCTTCAGCAGAAAGACTGGATGGGAACACAGCATGGTTTGGTAGAAAGAGAGGGAAAGCAGTGGCTGTCAGGTGCCTGCTCACAGAGCCTGGCAGGTGTTTGGAGAGTGAGCATGACTCACCGGGGACAGAAAAACTGTGGCTCCCAGGTCAAATCCAGCCCTCTGCCTGTTTCTGAAAATAAAGTTTTATTGGAACACAGCCACACTCGGGTGTCTATGTTACGTTTGCTTCTGCACTACAGCTGCAGTGTTGAGTAGTTGTACAACAGAGATCACACTGCCTGCAAATTCTAAACTATTTTGTATCTGGTCTTTATGCAGAATGTTTACCAACCTCAGTCTGGCCAGGGCCTTTGCGCAACAAAGCTCTTTAAGTAGCTAAATTTGATCTAGATAAAAATTTTAAAAGACCTTGCCTTTTTTTGTTGTTTTTTTGTTTGTTTGTTTTTGTGAGGGCCAGGGTCTCTTTCCCAAAGACATTGAAATTTGATCCCTTTTATTCAAATGGAATAGAATATGTCAACTGTTTTTGAAAACCTACTGTGGCATAAAGTTACTCTGTCTGGTAGCAGTCATGTTAAAAACACTGGCATTTTGCAAGCCATCCTGCAATGTCATATATTTCCCTCAACTGATATATTCAGGTCCTTTCACGTGTATCTCAATGATGTTAAAGATATGTACTAAATGTTTTGGAAAACCTTAATTCTCCTTGAGTTTTGTTGTTTACAAAAGGCTCCACCTCCTAAAGCTTTGAAAATCACTGCCAATTCCCTTTTCTTGTGTCTCTGTTAAAATAAATCCCACAACTCCAAACTTCTCGACTTTCATAAATGGCACGCCTGGTTCATGCATGATTTATAAATTATAGCTATGGACCATTAAGATAGATTTGCCAGCTTTAGGCAGACTACCGTGGTGTTATATAGTGTGGTTTTGAATTTCTGAAGAAGCAAAATAAGTAGTAGTTGACAACCCAAACCATTCCAGTTCCATTTATCCTTATCGAAGTTTTTTTTTTTTTAAGTGGAATTTTTTTTTCCTTCTATTTTCTTCTCCTTTTGTAGCCTTGCCTTGTTAAGAAAAAAAAAATCTTCTAAATCTGAGTAGTCAGGAGTTCTTAATGCCACCCTTAACTGTATGGAAATGGTTGTTTTTGTCTAAAGAACATCTTACTGCTGAAGATAGATAAATAGGTTTTTCTTGTGACAATCTAACAGGGAAAAACAGTTTGGAATCTCACCTGTTGCCAGTGATTTAGTATTGATTAATGGCAAGACGGTGAAGCTTTGCAAATGCCAGGGCTCAAGAGTGATCATTCATTTTTGTGGGGGAAGAGGCTTGCATATAACACCATCTTAAAAGCACACTACTGCCGGGCTCGGTGACTCAGCCTGTAATCCCAGCACTTTGGGAGGCCGAGGCGAGTGGATTGCCTGAGTCCACGGCTTTGAGACGAGCCTGGGCAACTTGGCGAGACCTCATCTCTACAACAAATCAAAAAATTAGCCGGGCGTGGTAGTGCGCACCTGTAGTTCCAGCTACTTGGAAGGCTGAGGCGGAAGGCTCGCCGGAGCCCAGTAGGTCGACGCTAGAGTGACCGTGAGTGTGCCACTGCACTCCAGCCTGGGTGACAGAGTGAGACTCCAACTCAAAAAGAAAAAGAAAAAGAAAAAAGAGCACACTGCACCCACAGGAGGATTAGATTTTTATTGTTTGTGTTGTTTTCTTGACAGCTTTTCTTTGGAGCCTTCCATAGAAGAGAGACTAGGATTTAAAGGCTGGTGCCAGGAAGCAAGAGCTAACATGAAAGGAATCCAAGTCTCTATCCAATCTGTGAGAATCTGCAACAGTTCATGGTCAAGGAATAAAGCAATTAAGGCAATGTCAGGGTTACACAGAGGAACATAGTTCAACCCATGAAATTTGGTTTGAGGGAAAATATGTGAGGGTTTATTAGAATTCTTGGAGGTTGAGCTTGAGAAAAATCACTGGAAATGGTAAGAAGAGATTACTTTCTTCTATCTCTTTTTCTTCCCTAAGACTTATAAAAATATAAAAACACAAGATGCTAAGCTTGTCTGGCCACACCTCCCCGATACGCATTTCTCCCAGATACCCAGGTTCTAGCTTTAGAATTTGCAGGCAGTATAGTCTTCCATCTTTTATACTGCCTACCCTTAGATGTTCTAACTAGTCCTGGCTCCTCTTGTGAGCACTCTGCTGAGATACATGTTTCTGAGGTCTCCTCCCTGTAGTGGGCACTCAGACCAAGAATCACTTAATAGATAAATCTCTCAACATATACAATAATACAGCAATGACCTTGACCTTCTCCTTTCCCAGTCTTAATCAATTCTCCTTTAAAAGGAGGAAGCATTTTTAAATTTAAAAATATATATATTTAACTGTTTGAATGTTTAACATGTTCTCCTTCAAATCAAAGCCAAGAGAGTACTTTTAAGAATTAGGGGGTGCTAGGTGGTGGAGAGGGGAGCAAACAAGTAAACCAACCTGCCTGATCTGCCTTCTTTTTTTAAAAGTACTCAGTAATATGATCATTTTTGTAATAAATAACTGAGCTCTACACCCTTTGTGAAATTCTGGTCCTGTTTCTTTAATTGTGGCTACTTTGTTCAGAATGTGTAGGCAGTGCCATTGCAGCCAAAGAAAGCTGATCACATTCTTTCCTTCCCATCTTATTTGTATTCTTTGTGAAAAGCCCAAGCAGTTGTTTTAAACAAGTCTGGCCACTCGTTAAAGTTTAAACTAGTGGTGAGATCCATCCAGGGTGAAGTGTTGCCTACACTCTCTGCTGCTCCTGGCCTAGGGTACTAAGAGTATTAGATGCCGGAAGCAGCCAATTTTGCAGTGTCTTTTAATACGCGAAATTGTATTAACATCAACATGGATACAGATGGATGCACTGCAATAAACTGTAACCACTTGAGAAAAGCCTTTATTGACTCTCAAGTAAATAATGCACATTTTAAAGGATCTAAATATGCATTTACATAATGTGCTATAATTTTTTATTGTGTCAAGTACTCACACACATATCCATAAGATATGTTTTTCTTCGTCAAAAATTTGGACTCATACCATTTTTTGTGCAACCCATTAGCATCATGCCAGATTCCTAACGGTAGTTTCTCCTCTGTAGAGTTTGATCTAGCCATCTAAAGCATATTTAGTGAATTTTACTATTGGACTGATTTAACCCCAATGACTCTTTCTAAATGATTTGAGACAACTTAAATGAAAACTTAGGTACACTAAAAACATTGAATCCAAGATAAAGAAAACAATAAATATAGAGAAAAGAAGAAAAACAAAGCTAGGTATTGATAAAATCTTGACTCTGAGTTTCAGTGGGTTTCAGTAGAAGAGGAATAGGAGGTTATCCAGAGAAATCGCATAAATTTAATAATTAATAGAGCTTCGTGATGTCTGTAGCACAGCTATTTACTGTTTGAAGAAATTAAAGCTCAGATCTGGAATGATTTGTATCTAATTCCTCAGTGAACTGATGACTGGACCAGAAAGTCCTAAGCACAAGAAAGCAGAGGTTGTGAAGGATGACCCTTTAAAGTGCAGACTCGGCAGTTGTCTAATTTGAAACTACGGGCTAAATGATTTCCTGGTATTAATTAAGAATTAATAGATCCCTATAAATCAGTCATTGTAGAATCAATTCCATGTAGTTTCATATGTTCTTAAGCTTGGGTTAAAACAAACTCTGGGCCACAAGGAAAAGGTGAATGTACTGTTTTTAGTAAACTAGAATAAAGAAACTAAGGTCTAAATTTAAGTTGCTAATGATTTCCTTTTACATGTTTAACAACAACAAAAAAAGGGGCAAGGATATTTAATGGGGAGATGCCATGGTCCTATCGAATTATTTCTTCTATCACGTTTCTTTAGCTTTTATCTGCCTGATCTTTGCACCAGTGGATATTTTCCTTGGGCAGCATTCTCTGATGGCCACCATGATTACATAATCTAACAATTCTTCTTCACTCTCCATCAGGGTAACTTTATCATCAAGGTCAGCATCCCAGGGGCTCTTGACAATAGAGTTGCAACCTTTGTGTTTAACATACTGCAAAAGTTTAGTTTATCCTTTTGCTAGTCTCAGTACATTCCTAGCCTAGTTTGAAAAGTAGCACATCCCATCCTTAACTAGAAGCTATTCAGTCAAAGGCAGGGTCCTGGGTCAAAGTGTCTTGCTACCAGCAAGGATGACGAAACCATATTAGATGTGAAAACTCCTTTAGTTCTTTGAAGTCAATTGCATAATTTCCAGAGTAAGAGATGACCAGAGCCATTTAACTTCTTAGCTTGTGGGTTTTAACTCAGCCACAATAATAGATTCCAAGATTTATCACTCATTGTATGAAGTCTTAAGTTTTTCCAATTCTTATTCAAGCTCTCTGGCTCTTTGCCAGGTGGAGAAATCATGTCTTGTTTTTGGCAAGTTGTATTCTATATTTGTATGGTTACCTTATTAATTTCTGTACTGCTCAATTTATTTGTTCATTCAACAAATATTTATTGAGTGCGAAGACAGTCCTGGGGGTATGACAGTGGATGAAAAAGCTATTTACTAGGATGGAAAAGACTAGGAGAAGTGTAAGTTTGTGAGAAGAAGGTGACAAAAATTCTGGTTTGAATAGATTATACCTGCGATGTCCTCAACTGAATGCAAATTTTCATCTGTTTTGGCTCGCCTTTGTTTCTCAAGCCCATCGTAAGAGCCTATGGCTATTTATTGATAGATTAAAGGTTGCATGAATGAAAGGGCCATCAGGTCATCTGCATGACATGGACAGGACTGTTGTTTCCACTCCAAACCCCCCATTCCATCCTGTAAAATCTGTGGATGCCACTCTGAGCCACACAGTACCAGCCATTTCAGTCATTAGTCAGAAAATGCCCCAATTGTAAGAGATGCCAGTAGGGGATGAGGAACCCATGCACAGCTAAGCAGGCTGTGTCCTTTTTTTACAGTCCTTAGTCAGGCCAGTGGGATTGTGGTAGAAAGGGTAGCCTTTCTTACTAGGTTTCTCTTCAGTATTATAAGTCATTCTTGATATTAGGAAAGTCTTATTTCCCAAAAATTGGACCATTCCTGTGTTTTCCTTTGTGAGGGCCCCTTGAGTTAAAAGATTTAAACTGCAGAAAGCAAAGGGAAGATAGATACTTTCATCTCCTTTAATTTGGGAGAGGTCTCTGCAGCCCTCCTTGAGAAGCAAGAGCTGCTGTCTAGGCATGACTGGGTCCGAGTATCCTCAACCCTATCTGTGTGTTGTTCTTATCCTACAACCAGCTTTATCAATCCTCCTTCCAATTCAAGGGCAAAAGTTCCCTTGGAAAAATTATTAAGCACCTCACATAAGTCTTTTAATCTAATGTAATCTTCTTGTACAAATGAAATTTATCAGGGTTCAAATGTAAGGGAGTAGCAGTTGTCTGAGTCTTTTATCAGTTTTTATGGGCAGAGGGCCAGCGTTTTAGTAGGGGTCACTCTCTGCGTACCCTGTGGGTTCCTCTGCTCTAACATTTACGCATTTCTGAGTTTGGCTTTGAAATGGCATCTTAAGGCGGCATAAACCTTCCATGTGAATTGAGGCACCCAAATTGCATGGATTCATTAAGTGATCATTTACTACATACTTCAAAAAAATTTCATCCTGAATTAGTCCCTAGAAATTTCCTTGAAAGAGGTGTAAGAGCTTTAACAATGAATTATTGTCTACGGATAGCTCGGCATGAAAGGGAATCCATATGTGCAAACTAGAATTTGTCATATGTAATGTCAGTTAAATCAGGTCTAATCTACCAAATACATTTTTTATTGCTTGCTTCATTAAAAAGGCTCTTAAGGTAATGAATAATCTTCAGCTTCACCAAGGATTATTAATGCCTATATAACTCATGTCCACTGAAAATAGAAAGACAGCTTGAAACTCTACCCTAATCTAACCTCCATGTTTGTCTTAGAGCCTTAAGGAAGAAAATCTGTCAGACCTATCCAGTGTTAAATTCAGTCACGTGAGAGGTCCTTTGACTTGGGCCAGGAAAAGAAAGAAAAAAGGAAGTTCACCTATGGCCAAGCACGTCTTTCTCTTCGTAACCCTGTCTCTTCGTAACCCTGATGTTTTCTTTTCCTGCAGCAAGTCCGCATGCAACACCATCGACTCTTCATTTCCCGACATCACCCATTATCCAGCAGCCTGGGCCTTACTTCTCACACCCAGCCATCCGCTATCACCCTCAGGAGACGCTGAAAGAGTTTGTCCAACTTGTCTGCCCTGATGCTGGTCAGCAGGCTGGACAGGTGGGGTTCCTCAATGTAAGGAAACCTCTTTTTTTGATTTTTTTAAAAAAATGTTCAACGAATGTAAAAATAACAAGGGGGAGACCTTATGACCATGTGACATTGTGCTGTAATGTTGTGCTGACTGACTACAGGCAAACGTCATATTTATTCTAGATTGTGGGAAAGTTAACTTGCTCTAAGAGTGATTGGTCAGGGTTTAAAAACAGTGTTTGTGTTAAGTTTGCAACTGTCAAGTTTATGGATACGAATCAGCTCGAGGGTGAACTACATAACCTTCTACATTCTGTGGGCTGATAATTCCACCTCATGCATTCTAACCCTAGGGCTCATACAGTTAACAAAAGAGAAAGACCAACTAATTTTAAATGATGATTTGGGGTAGTAGAGGGAGTTAGGGAGATGAGGGGGACAGATGTTTCAGATCAACTAAGTTGATAATTTTTTTTAAAAAATTCAGTCTTCTAACACTTTAGATCAGGTTGACCAGTACTTGAACTCAAGATGCTAGAAGTACAGTTTATTATGGTTTGTTATTTCTGCAAGTAGTTATCCTTCTCACTTATCTTGGTATAAAGCTAAACAGTATTCAAAGCTTCAAATGAATGTTTTTATTTTTCTCAAATAAACTAAATAATCACAATTTGAAATGACATTCATATGTAGAGTGATTCTTAAAAATCAGAAATTTTATTTCAAATATAGCACTAAATATTTACAATGGATAGCTGTATCCCAAGGCAAAAAATTATAATAAATAACTACCAGCACAAGCCAGATTTTCTCTTTCTTTTCTCCTAGTAACTGCATAGATTCGCCATAATTATTACTGATTAATTTAGGATAGCGTGTCACACTGTCCTGGTACTGATTTTCTTCCCTTGCAGAAATACCTGATTCTGCATATCTGAGCCAGAACAGGCAGCTTTGACTAATGTCTGGTGATGTGTTAGCAGATACATTTCTGTCTAGACAACAAATCAATATGGTGCCTCTTTTCTTTTTGCTAGTATATTCATCTGCTGGGCTTATTCTAAAGCATCCACTTATGGACTCTCAGCCCACTCAGAAATAACACACAGGCAAGGCTGCTGGCAGGGAAGCACAGCATTCTGATTGTCAGACAAGGGAGTCTTTGAGGAGCAATACTAGATCTATAAGTGAGTGTCGGTGGGGGAGTGAGGATGACTCTGCACAATTATTAAGCTTGAACTCAAAAGCCTGGGACAACAAGATCTTCCTCAACTGAATTGTGATTGGAGACTCCAGCTTACCTATGAGCCGTTATTGTTGGTTGAATGGAGACCTCTCAGGAAAAAATGATACAACTCAGCTGACCACCAGCATCAAGCAGCTGACTTCTAAATTTTTCACGTTTGGGGGAGTCCTGACATCACTCATATAGTTGCCAAACATCCAGTTTTGCACTTTGATCAGAATTTTGTAGGGTTTGAGGCAGGTCGCTTCATGAAACTATTCTGAAAAACTTCAGAATAAAATTGATTTTATTGCTCTCTTTAGAGAGAAATTTTTGTTGTTGTTGTTGAAGAAGCATTATTTGGTTGTTTTAACATCAGGCAGTAAAATAAATATGAGTCTTATGGCATATGCTTATATAATTTAAATCAAAATTAGAAGTGATATTTTTTCCTAGCAGAGTTCTGACAGCTGAATTCTAAGTTTCTGTGCCTGATGTTATACAATATGTGAAAGAAATTTTTTTATGTTCACTTAACACATCTATTAAATGTTATATAATATCAACTTTGAAGGGTGAAAATAAAATTTATTTTTCATCTCAAATGCATATTTATGAAACTTCACTCTATCTATGTAACTAAACATAGTAAAATAATACCACAGTCCATAAAACGCTTAGATATTAAACAAGCTTTTGGTAATCATGAGACTGATGATGAAGGTAGAAGTTAAAACAGAACCAAAACATTCCGAGCACAGGTTGGTTACTTGGGTGACAAATCCAGCATGCTCATGGGCAGGTCATTTTATGCAACCAGATGTGAAGAAAGACAATGAGTTCAAGAGATGTTTCGAATGCATTGATCATGTGTACCTAAGTACATGTTTTTGCAGTGCCTTAAGAACAGAACCCAACAGTGCTTTATCCATATGGACTTACAGAAGAATTCAAGCTGCTAGAACACTTAGTCATTTACATTAAAGGTGCCTAATGAATCTTTTGTTTTCAGAAGCAACTAATGGTCGATGTCTCTTTCTTCTTTCTCTTGTATGTGTTTCTTTCCCCCACCCTCGCAGCCCAATGGGAGCAGCCAAGGCAAGGTGCACAACCCATTTCTTCCCACCCCAATGTTGCCACCGCCACCGCCACCACCGATGGCCAGGCCTGTGCCTCTGCCGGTGCCAGACACAAAGCCTCCAACCACGTCAACAGAAGGAGGCGCAGCCTCCCCCACCTCACCAAGTAAGTATGGCCGAGTCAAGGCTCCAGTCACTTGAAAAGCTGTGCGCGCCCGAATCCACTCCTAGGCTTTGTCCCTCATGGTGCAGGCCCTAGGATATCCCCAGCAATGGCTGTAGCATGAGTTTGCAGGGCTGAGGCCAAAATCAAAATGAACTCCACTCCAATAATATCAGTTACACCAGATGTGGAAAACACTGGGTGTTTGGGTGGGTGAAATGGTTGAACTACATAACTAGGACTGAAATCAAGATAGGAGCTATTACATTCTACATATTATTTGAGTGGCTTTGAATGCACAATCATCACACAGCATCTACTTACATGAATTCTGATTAGAAAAAGTTCCTCATTCTTCTGGACGGGCCTGCCTTCCAGGAACTTGCAGTCCAAGAGAAATACACTCGAGATATAAAATTACCTCATACATCAACTAGAAAAAAGAATGTCTAGATCAAAGCATCAATTCAAAGGTGTGTACACTGACCATTCACCAAGAATGAGAGCCTGGGTAAAGATCAGAGCTAGTAGCCCTGGCAGTTGCATGGTGAGGCTTGGCGGGGGTGGGAGCGGGGGTGGGGAGATAGAGGGTGGAATTGGATGGAACGAGAAACGAACTCCTGGCTCTTCTCTGAACGGTCTGGGAACATTTGATCAGAGAATATAGGATTTCAAAGCCTTTTTAGATGACGGGAATGATTGCTTAAACTACAGAGAGAACAATTCTCCAGATATTTCCTGATGTTTTCGAGATGGCAAGTGGATAGAAATAGCTTGAACATAGAAATGTGACTTTTATTAGTGCCTGGAATAGTGAGAAGAAGAGTGATGGCTGGAGTTCCTTAATGGATGGTGTGATGAGCACCTTCACTAAAGCTGTAGAAAGGCATTAACGTGTAGGAAAGGAGAGGAACTGCGGCAGTAACCCTAAGGAGAACCTTCAAGGGGGTCGTCAAAAGAGATGAGACTGGAGGCAAGGAATCTACCAAGGAAAAGATAGAAGAGCAGACCAGGAAGGCAGTGTTAAGGTCAAGAACTTGAGCCACACTAATGGGAGTTGAAGGGAAGGGGGTATTTTATAGATATAAGTGTTGAGATCGGGTAGTCATGTAGATGAGTATAGTGAACGGAGATTCTGGGCCTCTCAGCTTCCTTGCATTCCATATTGGAATCAAAATGATAATTAGATACAGGAGAGAAAAGAGCCCCTGTTTATACTATGTTCATTGTTCATGGATCACTGAATCCAAAATGGCTGTAGTCCTGCATGGACATGTATCAGAGAGTGAGCTTTGGCTATCTAGTTTTATACATTTTGATAATTCATGCAGAAGTGAGTGGCATTGTGCATGAATTCTACACATGTAGCAATAAGATTGAGGATCCTAGGGCAATTTGGGGGAGACCTTGTTGGTAAGAGGTAGTTCAATACTTATCACTAAAGGAGAAAACCTTGAATGTCCATCACAGGAAGCAAGCTGGACTTGGCCTGTGGATCTTGGAAGCTCAGCTTAGAAAAAAAGCTTCTGAGAAGCAGAGGCTCATGGGAGTACCCTGTTCGTTGTGTGTTTATGTAACATCTTGAAACAGTAACTGTCCTCAAACTCTACTGACTTCTGTGCACTGAGGACATTGGCTCACAGGTTGACTGCCTCATGCTTAGTGTACCCTGTACATGCCTCCACATATTATTTTTCGACTCCTCTTCTCCCTGTCCACACAGGGCATTGCCGTATAGTAATGTACCACCTATTTTCTGCAAGCATGTCCTCACCTCCACCATCGATGTCTCATGCTTCATCATGAGGTGTTCAGTAATGGGGATGAGACTCAGCAAAGGCGTGATGGAAGCATGGAAATAGCCATGCCTGGCTATTGGTGTCTAAGAGATGGGGACTCAGATGTCTACCTTTCACATTAGTAGCTGTGCTTCTCTTTGAATCAGTTTCCTCATCTTTAAAATGTGGGTGATAATACCTGCATGCAGGGTTGTGTGAGATCAGCTCTGATCACTGGAGCATTTTCTTATCTACCAAAACTCTTACCTAGTGGAAGGCTCCAGACTTGGGTGGTTATGTCTGCAGTGCATAGAGAAGCTACTCAACTCCTAATTCAGTTGATGCCTTTGGGTCCATAGTTCTGGACTCCACTCCATAGATGGAACCAAAATGCCTTGTATAAGAAGATACCCATGAGCCTCTTGTGCTCAGCCTCAAGCATCTCCTCAGCACTGTGGGAAGAAGGGCAGAGGGAGTACTGACAGGTCCAACTCTTATGGCTGCCTGTTACAGCAGTGTTTAAAGTTGTGGGGGAAAAGAGACTAGCAGGAGAGAAAGTCCTAATGTTTGATATAGATAATCCAATACTTTTTGAATCATGGAATTCTAGGAATGTAGACAAAAACATAATGACCTGCTGATGGTACAGGAAGGTTTTACATCATTATACCTTTGTTGCTGGGCTTTTCTAGAGTATGCTGAATTCATGGTAATACATTGCTTTATGGCATTATATTGCTTACCATTTTCTGCTTTATTAATAAGGCAGTGATAGGCTCAGTGAGTGCTGTAATTTATAGTGTAGGAGAAGTCTTTCAAATTAAAAATCTCAAAGCCCACTTGTCTGCACTGGGGAGAGATTTAAGGACCCCCATCAAAAAAAAAGTTATCTCCCATGCCCTGATTTCTAAACCAGTTGATAAATAAAATACAAGCAAATACCAGATGGAAGACAAACTATCACCTTTCCCGTTAGAGAATTTAGTTTTATAACTGTGGGCAAGTATGCTTCCTAATACTGAATCCCAGTGACCATGATATAGCTACATGGTCACTGGCAGGGCTGGACCATGGCAGGCCTTCCTGCGTGAGGTTTGCCCTTGGTGTGAAGCTGACAGCATGGGGTACAGATGACTGTGTGCGTCCCACCAGTGCCCATCCCAAAGAGAGGCGAGGAACGGGCGGTGCCTCTCACATCCAGCTTCCCCTTTGAAGCTCTACAGTCTAGAGAATAGTAATTGAAGGGTGAAGAGAAGCCAAGAGTATACAAAAGGGAATAAATATCAGAAGGGAAATAGCCTCCCCCTCCCTTAACATTCCCCTGTGATGACTATCTTCTTTCATTCATTGAACCTGCATCTATTGAGCATCTATAGTGTGACAAGGCTGTGTTGGCAGCATCAGATCAGAGATGATGAATTCCTGCTCTCAAGAAACAGGGATTTACTGAGGGACATGGGGAGTCGATGGGCAGTTTACACAGGACCACGATGGAAGAAGGCTTGCACAGGTGCAGCAAGCATATGTGGGAGGGAGTTTTGTCCAGTGTGGGGCTTCAGGGAAGTATTTCTTTAGAGAGGTAGGCTTCTAAGCAGTGTAGTAGAGATGACATTCTGGTATTTTAAGAGCAGGTAGAACTTTTCTTCAGAAACCAACTGGGGAGTCTAAAATGGGATTTCTACTAGATAAAAATTGAAGGCAAAACTATAGTTTCATATAAGTCATGCACTTTCTTAGAAATTAAAATCACAGGTCAGATGGATTCTGTTTATCTTTTTTTTGAGTCAAGTCTCATACTGTTACCCAGGCTGGAGTGCAGTGGCACACTCACAGCCACCGCAGCCTCGACCTGCTGGGCTCAGGGGATCCTTCCGCCTCAGTCTTGCAAGTTGCTGGAACCACAGGCACATGCCGCCATGCCTGGGCTAATTTTTTGATTGATTGTAGAGATGAGGTCTTGCCATGTTACTCAGGCTGATTCAAACTCCTGGGCTCAGGAAGTCCTCCCATCTGGGCCTCCCAAAGTGCTGGGTTTACAGGTGTGAGCCACCATGCCCAGCTAGTTCCTATTTATCTGTGTTGTGTGTTAGAGCTCAACTTTAGCAAGAAGAAACATCATGACAGGGTATTAAGTTCAGATACTCAACATCCCAATAGTGTGTCTAAAATTGAGGCTTTTTTCCAAAATGCTAATTGTAAGCCTAGGACAGCTTTTTCGATATAGGAGTTTGAGATGACTTGCAATAAAATAAGATTTTAAAAATAAAAATAGGATATCATGCCAAGGGCCTTCTATATTATCTTCCTTTCTGGCCTCAACTTCCTTATTTGTTAGCGGGAATAACACTAACTGCTCTACCCACTCTCCCAGTCAGATTGTCAGAACAAACAAGGGTGATAGATGTGCTGTGCTGTAGACAGTTAAAAGTCCAAGGCATCATTTTTAATATCCTCTTATAATGAAATACAAATGGATGCCAGCCTAGAGCAGAGAATGTATTTTTTAACTAATCAGTTGCCTCTGGCATTAATACTAAACTTTGCAGCTGTGGCCAGAAAAACAGGGAAGGCAGATCAGGGGGGTGGGGGGAGGGAATTTGCCTATGAAATAAATACATTTTAATGGGAAAAATCTTACCAGTGCCCTAGAAAACAGGGAAGTGGGGGTGGGTATAACAGTTCTGCTCTCTCTCAAGGAGAACTTGTATACTGTTGATTTGTTTGGAGAAAGATTGATACACCATGCCAGGTCTCTTTAGGACACTGTGACTAATGGAAGGCATAACCTGCAAGAGCAATTCACAGCCGATAAGCTCCATTTCCAGGGATTAAGAGAGTACCACTTCTTTCATTTATTCCGTCAACATTTATTGAGCATCAACTATGTGCCAAGCACTCTTCTAGATGCTACAGTTCAACAGGAAATAAAAGAGAGAAAAGAGAGAGGATTCCTTGGTCTTATGGAGCTTTTATTCTTTTTTTTTTTTTTTTTTTTTTTTAGTCAGAGTATCGCTCGGTCGCCCAGGCTGGAGAGCAATGGCACTTTCACAGCCACCCCAGCTCGCTGGTCTCAGGCAATCCTTCCACCTCAGCCTTCCAAGTAGCCAGAACTATAGGCATGCGCTACCACGCCTGGATAATTTTTTAATTTATTGTAGAAATGGGGGTCTCACCATGTTGCCCAGGCTGATCTCGAACCCCTGGGCTCAGGCAATCCTCTCGCCTCAGCCTCCCAAAGGCCGGGATTACAGGCTTGAGCCACCGCGCCCAGCTGAGCTTTTATTCTTGAGAGGAAAGAAAGACAGTGGACAAAAGAGTGAGAATGAAAGGAAGGCAGGATGTGAAGACAGTGGTGCCTCAGTGCTACATAAGGAAACAAATCCAGAAGAGTTGGACCACGGCTCTAAGCAGGGTGCTCAGAGAAGGGCAATTTGAGGAAAGTCCCGGCAGAGGTGAGAGGGTGAGCCAGCACACTGTGGGAGGTGGGGTTTCCACGCAGAAGGAACGGCCAGTGGAAAGGCAGGCCAGTGTGGCGAGAACAGTGAGGGGACAGAAGCAGGAGACAAGGTCAGAGAGGCTATGAGGATGTGTTGGGGTGAGGGTAAGTCTCATGGGTTCCCATAGGCCATTGTGAGGACTTTGGCATTTCCTCTCATGAGAGGGGGAGCAGAGGAGTGATATCACCTAGATTTTAACAGAAGCAACAGTCATTGAAAAGCAATTGCCAGGGGTGAGAATTAAAGCATTAAAGAATTAAAGCAGGGAGCTAAGAAGCTGTTTCTTCCAACGAATTAAATGAGTATCTTCTACCTGCCAGCCACTAGGTACAAGGAACATGAAAGGGAACAAAGCAGACACTGTCCCCTGCCCAGGTGGAGCTGGCATTCTAGTGGGAGGGGATCAACAATAATCAGACTATCAGTACGTTGGTGAGTCAGGGTCCAGTAAGTACAATGGATAAAGCTAAAACAGGTGGGGGGAGGGAGGGATACTATTGCAAGTATCCAGCAAGAGCTGCTAATGACATGCACCAATCTGGGGACCACAGAGGTGCTGAGAAGCAGGTGGGTTACAGGTACATGTGAAAGGTAGCGCCGACTAGATTTGCTGACATATTAGATGTGGGTTGAGAAAAAATGGGAGGAATCAATGATGATTCCCAGGCTTTTGACTTGAGCATCTGGAAGGAGGGAATTGCCATCAGTTGAGATGGGGAGATGGCAGGAGGAGCCATTCCGGGTTCTGGGTGGGGACCAGAAATTTGACTTAGGCAAGTTCTGATCGAGGTGCCTGTTAGACTTCTTACTTCAGAGACTAATCATGATGACAGCCTGCCTGTTGCAGCTCTTTGCAGGTTACTGAGTTTCTCTGTGTGCATTATCTCGTTAACTGAGAAGGGGCTCCTTTTTGAACATATAATACCATGCCTGAATAAACCTAAGAGTCCTGAGAATAACAGCTCAAGCATAGGAGAAATCTTTCATTATATCTGTTCGTGCTATGGTAATTCACAATACACTATTCTTTTTGTTAATTGTACAATAAGATCCACTTTTTATAGAGTAAGTTGGGACCAAGATCATACTATAAAAATGGATTTTTCCAGAAAAAAAAAAAGACTAGCATCATAGCCTTGAAATATAATGGAAAGAAAAAAGTACTTTTGAATTATGATAGAAGATAAAACATGCAATTTTCCTCTTTTCAACTAATTAATAACACAAAAACTCAATTTAAAAAGGCATAAAACATCCATAAACATTTTTCTCCATGTCTTTGCTATGAACTTTGGATTTTTTAAAACTAGGATTCTATTAAAATAGAAGCATGTAATAAATTACCTTTACTATTTATTTTTATATATTTGATGAATCTTGTATATATCCATTATATGAATGGATATGAATTTGTTAACCAAGAACATAACGATAATCTTGTGACTATGGTGGCAAGCTTCCAGCGCAAAAGCTAACCTGTGGTGAATGTTTTTTGGTTAGCGAAGCTCTTCATATGTATACATTATCTCATTCCATCTTCTCAAGCCTCCTGTGAGGTCACGATGTTAGAGACAAGGAAACTGAGGTTACTTTCCCTAAGATTATACTACCAGAGTAGTTTTGTAGGATTCAAACCCAGGTCTTCCCATAGTTTTTCTGCTACCTTGAACTGTAACTGAACACATTACAAAACAGTGTGACCAGATTTCTTGTTCCCTAGGGGAGCTTCCACTGCCAGTTCCTGTCTGAAATGAACAACAAAATATTTAGCTTTTACTGCTGTCAGGACCTTAAAAAATGTTTTTGTATCAATTATGTCATTTCATCCTCACAATAATCCTATGAAATAAATTCTCTTGTTAACCTAATTGAGAAAGACAAGACGTGGAAAGATAAGATAGCTTTCTCAAGTTCACTGAGCCAGATGTGGTAGTTGTGATTCACACCCAGTCACCTTGAACCTGGAGTTCATAGGCTTGGCAATAGCATGAGTATCTTTGCTCTAGCCCAGAGCTTCTGGTTTTGTTGTTGTTGTTTGTTTGTTTGTTTTTCTGTGAAAACCCTGTGGGAGAAGTAAAAAGGAAGATGTTAGTAGTTATTTATACTTCAGTATGAATTGGTTTCTGTTCCAGAGAGTGTATCCTACTAGCAGGGAAAGGAAGAGAGAGGAAAATTTGAGAAAAGGCATAAGGACTGTGTTTCCTCTTTCAGAGAAGCAGTGGATTATAAGAATGATGAAAAATGAGTTAGTGGCTTCCTTTCACTATACATTTTTTTCATTACTGATGCCTGAACTATTCCATTACTCTTTTTTAATTTGAAATCTTGCCTTCAATAAAAGTCCCTCTTTGGTGTACAGTTCTATGAGTTTTATAACATAGTAGACTCTTGTAACCAACGTCATAGACAGGATACAGAAGAATTCCCAAGACATCTCTTTTCCTTCTCACCTACTCTTATTCTACTTTGCTCCGTCTCCACGTTGATGTTGATTTCTCCATCAGCACTGCTGCTATCCCAATATATTTTCATTTTTGATATTCATCTGAATCAGGGGATTATGAAAGAAACCCAAATACATACCATATTTTTAGTTTATGATAGGAGTGGCATTTCATATTGGGGAGAGAATGGGAACAGTCAATTAAAAGTGTACTGGGACAGCCTAGAAAAAATAAAATTTCTTACATCAAAGGAAATTTCAGCTGGAACAAAAAATATAACGTAAAAATGTTAAGCCATAAAATACCACAAGAAGATGTAGGGCCAATTTTTAATAACAGTGGCGTGAAGGAGGCCTTTCTACGTAATACAGGTAAATAGCATCCATGAAAGGAAAGGCAACTCTACACAAGTATCCCAAATGTATGCATGGGAAAAAACACAGTCAGAAGATAAAAATATCTGCAGCATGTGACAGAGAGTTAAAGTATCTAATATATAGTATTTAAAAGTTAGTAAGCTGAAGACCAACAATCTAACAGAAAGATAAGAAAAGGAAGTAAACAGAGAGAAAAGGAAAACATTTGAAAGACATATCATTCACATAGTAGAAGCACAATACAAATTAAAACCGAAATGATATTTTACCTATTTTACTAGCAAAGATCAAATATGCCTTAACATAATATTGGTGAACGTGTGGAAAACAGGCACTCTCCTATGCTAGTAGAAGATTGCAAATTGGCTCAACCTCTTCAGGGGACAATTTAGTTTTTTATATGTACATATATAATTTAAATGTGTATAATAAATTTTATAAAATATAAATAGCAAATGTTTACAGTTAAATTGTATACATATTTAAGTATATATATATAAACTTTAAATGTAAGCCATGCGTATAGTTGAACATATGAACAAAACTCTATATAATGTATTGATTGTCATATTGATTATCATAAGAGATTGGTCATAACCTGAATACCCACCAATATGAATGTTATATATTAGGAACCCTTTAAAAATAAAGAGATAGGTCTATATGAACTCACGGACGAACCTTTGAACTAGGTTAAGTCAGCAAGGAGAGCGCTAAGAAGTGCGTACAGAAAGCTACGTTGGAGGGGTTGCATGTACACATTTGTGTGTGGAAGGACAGAACTGGCAATAGTGGTTCTGGGAGAGAGACAAGGTTGCTTTGGTGCCTTATCCAGTGAGAATTAAAGCTATTATTAAGTTTTAGATCCTCCTTTTATATTAAATTTTATGGTTCTTTGTTTTTAAAAATATTTGTCTAACTAATCATCGTGTTTATACTTCAGTCAGGGCAGTGACCAACACCTCATATTCTCACAGGGGGAAGTTCATAAGATCTTTGGAATTTTTGTATATCAAGCTTTTAGCTATTCTAACCTGAACTTTTGGTGTAACCACAAAAAGTTTATGATCTTTCTGGTGAAGAATAACACTCTGCTCCTTGCACAGGGTGCAGTGTAAGGTTAGTGTTTCCCTTGACAGCGACCATGATCTGGTCACAGGTTTCACTTTAGTGTACTATCTTATAGTGTACTATAGTGTACTATCTTATATTATAATTTGTTATACTATCTTCAGAGCATTTTTATTTTGTGTGCAGCTTAACTTTTTACCACTTAAATTTGCAAAGTAGAAAGTAAAAGAAGTATTGAAAATCAGGCATTCTGACAGGTATTTTCATATGCATTACCTTGGCTGCATTTGTTATTGTAAATCTGCAAAATTTGAATTGCCAGCCCTCTTCAAGAAGGAGAAACTGAACCAAGCCTCAAACCCAGGTCTTTCTACTCTCCCAGGACACATACTGTGGTTAGAGGTTTGATATCATATAGCTTTCCTTTGGAAATCCTAAAACATACCATAAAAACTTTTATATTATATCAAGAAGAACACCATCCTGGGTACATTGAATAAGATGAAAGACACAGGAACCAGAGCAAGAAAAAAGAGATTAGGAAATGAGTAGTGCAAAGAAGGAATGACAAGAAAGAGCAAGACCCTTGGATAGTTCCATCCATTTGGGTGATGATAACTCAGTCAAGTCGTGTATTTGCCTCAGCTTTTTATTATTTCAGATCAGAGATGAGTTTTAAGACTTTTTAAAATAAAAGTAATATATGGCATTGTAGAAAACTTGGAAAATACAGAAGACTATAAAAAAATTATGTCTCCTATAATGAACTATTAACATTTGATCTTATTTCCCCATCTTCTTTTTTAGTACATTTTTTGTGTATATATGTGTATACACACATACACACACACACATATACACACACACACACGAGAGGATTGTGACCATACTGAATATAATAGTTAGTATGCTTTTTTCTTGTTATCTTAATTAGAATTCTATACGTTATTCATAAAAAAATTAAGAAATGTGATTTTAAATAATTTTTACTTATGTCCCTACTATAGGACAGTAACTTTTGTTCCAACCTATGGAATATGCTCTAGCATATCCTTAAATACATATTTTTGGCCCAGTGCTAATAATTTCCTAGATTTCTAGAATTGTAATTACTAATACAAACACTCTGAACACGCCTCTTGATACACATTAGCAAATTGCTTTCCAGAAAGGTTGTGCCAATTCATACCCTTACAGATTGCTTATGATTCTGATCATAACATTAACCCTTAAGAGGTTTGAGTATTGTCTTTTTTAATTACTGGAAGGCAGATTCTTGGGGTGTAATGCTCCTAATAAGATTTTGGAACCAATAGTCCCTGATTCGATAATTTTAGCACTCTTCTTCAATTGTTTTAATTATGTTAAAATTGGAATTCTGGGGATTTCTCATCTTGTTCAAGAAGCCACTCTGTGGGGATCACATTTTAGACTGTTCCCGTAGAGAGCGTAGTCTGTTAGACATTTGCAGAGGGGTGAAGATTTAAGGCTAAGAGAACTGGAGTAAATGTTGTCCATTATGCTGGATTCTTTATATAGAGAGGTTCGAAGAGGTTAACTTGCTTGCCAAGATCACATTTCTAGTAAGAGATCAAATGGATTCAATCCAGAATTTTCTTTTTTTTTTTTTCTTTATTTTATTTTAAAGATGTGGGTTTCAATTCAGGATTAGGTATACAAGTGGTCATCATACAGGTAAAGTTTGGGCCTCCCTTTGGTCCTCACTTTGCCTGGTTTGAGATCAGGTACGCTTATTAATGTTAAATGCTCACACCCCTACCCCCACCCCAGCAGTTTCTGGCTACTGCCAATCTCTTTCTTATAGTATATGGTAAATGTTCAAGGTCTGCTTATGAATGAGAACATATAGTACTTAGTTCTTTGTCTCTGTGATAAATCATTGAGTATTATAGACTCTATAAATTCATCTAAGTTGCTTTAAAGTTCATAATTTGTTCTTCTTTATGGCTGTGTAATATTTCATCGTGCATATATACCATATTTTTTTATCCAGTCCAGTTTTGATGGGCAGCACTGTTGGTTCCATGTTTTTGCTATTGTAAATAGTGCTGCAATAAACATATGTGTGTAGGTATCTTTTCGGTGGAGTGATTTAAGTTCCTCCAGATATATTCCCAGATGTGGGATTGCTGGATCATATGGAAGGTCAATTAATCCAGAATTTTCTAGTCCTTAATTTTCTATTGACTACATTGTACTTCCTAAAAAAAAAAAAAGTATTATTTGGGATTTTCAGGCTCCATTTTTGTTTATTTTATTTATGATTATAAATTACTGGAAGGCATTTTAAAATCAACCATAATCTCCCATTTCAAAGATGATCACTTTCTGTGCATATTTTCTAGTCACTTTCTGTGTATATTTTAATTATAATTTATCATAATGCATGTATGTTTATGTATGTGTATATGTGATAAATATAGTTTTGTAAACGGATTTTCATTTTATTATAAACATGTTATGATGTCATTAACTGTTATTCGAAAACATTACTAATGACTGCAAGATATTCCAATGTGAGTTTGAAGCATTAACTTGTAAGTTGGCTCCAATTTGTTGCTCTTATAAGTAGTGATGTAATGAACATCTTGGAGCATAAATCTTTATCTGTATTTTTAGTGTCTGTGGAGGATAAATTCCCAGAAGTAGGTTTCCAGAGTTACAGTGCCTTTTGAGTGGCTGCAGAAGCCTTTCAAGGAGTGATCCAATATATTGATCTAAGTTTCTTTTTTTAGCAAACCCCAGCTGAATCCAGGATTTATTCCCTGTGGCTATGTAATATAACTTTCACCTGTGCCTAGCCATATACATGGTAGCTTCTGATCAATAAATATGTTCTATCTATTAAACAACACATACAGCATGCACATATAAATAAATGACAGTCATAGAATTGGGATTAGCCATCAGAAAAAATTTTATTTTATTTTTTTGAGTCAGAGTCTCACTCCATTGCCCAGGCTGGAATGCAGTGGCATGCTCTTGGCCACCCCAGCATTGACCTGCTGGGCTCAGGCGATCCTTCTGCCTCAGCCTTCCAAGTAACCGGAACTACAGGCGCACACTACCATGCCCAGCTAATTTTTTTATTTATTGTAGAGACGAGGTCTCGGCAAGTTGCCCAGGCTGGTCTCGAATCCCTGGGCTCAGGCAATCCTCTCGCCTCAGCCTCCCAAAAGTGCTGGGATTACAGACTTGAACCATCGCGCCCAGTCCAGAAAGAATTTTAAATAACCTGAAACAAAGCTGCATGCTTACCATTTAACAACTATTATGGAAAAAGAATGTTATAGGCATCTTAAATAGACTATGGACAGTGAACACTCACTGTAAAGCACCTCCTTCCATTGGTGGCACACAGTCAAAGCGTCTCCAATTCAAAGTTGCTCTGGTCTCCTCCTCTTTGGGTGCACACTATCTGGTGAATTGTCTTGTGCCTTCCTTCCTACATGTTTGACCTCAAATTCTGTAATAGCTTGACCTGCTACCTGCCCAAGGATCCTTAATACAAGTAAAAGTGCCAAAAGGGCAAAGCTGTCTGGCCAAATGGATTCTTTTCATGATTTTGGTGAACTATTGGTACCTTAAGACATGCCATGCAAATTGTTAAGTAATGCTAATATATTGAAGTTAGAATTCATTAGCTTTTCCAGAAGGAAGCTTGTGGGTATGTTGTTCTGTAATAATTTACTAGCAATGAGGAGGCTTTCATTTTATGCTGTGAGGGCTTTGGAGTTTTTGTTATTGTTTTGGGTAACTTGTTTGTAAAGACAAAAGATTTGCCAAGGTAATAGAATGAGGTGACTGACTTATGTAATCAAAATAATGGAAATTCAGTGTGATTATTGTCAAGATTCTAAACATCTGGATGAAAACTACAACATCCAGCCCCTCATGTAGGGATTTCTAAATCTCTGAATATTGGATCCTGTGTAAGCAAAGGCTGTAGATTTTTAAAAGCCTTTAAAAAGGCAATGTGTTTCCCTAGCTGTATAATGATATTAATAATGCTAACCCAGGCCCTGTAAACTTGTCGATACTGATTGATTTCTCTGAAGGAGAAACACTCCAATATTCTCCAGCATTTATTTTGTGACCTTGCAAGGAATTGTGCTGTTCAAATTCCTAAGTGAGTTCAATTGTAATGGTTTCATCTAGAAATTAGCCAATCTATTTTCTAACCATGTCTGCATTTTTTTCTCTTTTTTTAGAAATGAAAGATTTCTCACAGGGCTTTTTATTTTTAATAGCATGACAGTGCAGTTAAAAGATTTGGAAAACTATTTCAATAGGTATCTAGTTGTCTCCCTGTTCGGTTTGCACCTGAATGCTTGCTTATGCACGTGTCCTCCACTGCCAGGTGTCACTGATAAACGTTTAATAAAATTGCAGTGTGAATACTGGAGCCCTGTTTAAGTCTGAGTTCCTGAACTTGCTTTGATTACTTTTGTCTAATTACTAGCACATTCTGAGCAGTTAGTAGAATCACTGTAAGTTTATTTGGAATGAAACGGAATTTTTGACAGGTCATCTTTAGAGGGGAAACCCCCACACATGAATATGTCTGAGTTTCTGAAAACAAGAGAACATGTGAAGGTGTGTATTGATATTTCAGATGAGAAGGGAAAGGCTTAGGGTGTGAGGATGTCTAATTGTCCTAATGGTGTTTGGGACTGAAACTTGGTATCTTTGTTTATCTCATAACTTATTTATTCCTCTTAAACGAACATAAATTCAACAGGCTTCTTCCCCTCGGTTTTCCAACATTCAGGTCTCTGACCCTTGGAATGTTACCTTCCTTTTCTGGATGGCCAAATGCAACCTGCAAGGTCCTTCTTTTCTCCTTTCCTTCTGCAACTGATGCTTCATTCACTGCCTCTGTTCTTCCACTGGTGCTGCTGCTTCTTGACCCCAGCCCCTTGGAATCTGTCAACCAGCACAGCTATCACAGCCCATCCCAAAAGCCATCTCCATTTCCTCTATAAAGCTTTTCCTGTTCCTCCTGCCAGTGTCACTTTTCTGCCCTTTCACACTCCACGGACTTTAATTTATGTTGCTTTCAGACATTCATGTTTTCGTATTCTGTTTTTATTTTTCCTCAGTACACGCTAATATTTTGGGGATAGCAGTGTGGCTTACCTGCCTTTGTATCCTTTTCATAAAGCTCAGTACGGAGTCTGGTATATAACATGCGTTGAAATAAGTATCTTTGGGAGAGGAAAAAGGAGAGAAAATGAATATATTAAAATGTCTCTCTGTGATGCACTCCAGAGGCTAGGCTTGGTGGAGTTGAAAGGAATGAAGAAGGGGGTGGATATTTACTACTTTCCTATCAGTTTATAGACCGGCTGCCAGGGTTTAGAGGACTTCCTCACTTCCTGTGTCTAGAAGTAAATTCAGAACCTCGAAGCTCACCTGCTTTTCTCCTTATCTTTCCTGCAGAGATGCCTCACAATGTTCATCCTCCCCCTAGCCAGGGCCAGGAACTGACTGTCACTCAGATAGATCAGCCCCAGGTGGAACCGGCCACTCTGCCTCCCTGTGGGCACCCTGTGGGCACTTGGAGGGGTGTTTGTGCCAAGGTCAGCTGTCCTTTCAGATTAACCCTTTGCATAGAGACCTGTCTAAATTTTCTCCCTTTTCTGCCTTTCCTTGATTACATGTATTTCAGTGGTTCCTAAATTTGAACTAAACCTTGAAACTATCTGCTTTCAAAACAGACAAAGCAGACTCACATTTTCTAGTTGGTCAGATTCGGGTGATTTTATTAGTATAGTTATTATCTTAAAGAAACATCAACTGACATTGGTATAAGTATTGTGATATCTTAATATCTTCTTCAGTCAGATTTTTTTCCTAAGACAGGAAAGCACTAAGCATCTCCACTTAAAACCCTCTGACCACATCCTTAACACTGTACACAGGCTTAATTGTTGAATTATGACTATCATAGACTCAAAACTAGTTCATTTGGAAATGCCATCATTCCTTTGTCCAAGGATATCCCTTATTCCTTCCCATTCAGAAAAAAAAGAAACCCACGCTCTAGGAACAACAAAGCTGGAATTCTGATTGGCTAGCAGACAGCCAGTCACACCCATTTCTGAGGAAGTAGGGGCAGTTGAGTACACCCAGGGACAGCTGCAGATCATAAAGAGCAGAGCGGATGGGTGGCCTCCCTGCTGTCCCTCTCCATCCACTCCCTCCTGTCCGTCTCCCCACCCATGCCCCTAGAGATAGGTTCCAGCATCCTCAGAGGCCCTGCAAAACGATTGTGTATAAAGAGAGAACTGTTCTTGAACCCTTCCCCAGCTGGTCTTAGGAGGCAGGATGTGTATTGCCTCAGTGAGGGATTGTAGAATCAGCACTGCTTATTCTAACATACAAGAAAGCGATTTTCTGGCTGTGGGATCAAATTCAGGTTTGGGATTTTGATACTTACTGCTGTGGTGAAGGCCAAACTAAGACTCTTAGATAACGTGAAGAAACACATTAGAGAGAAGAAAAATATGGTCAGATTAGTACAAATAAGAGCTGGTAGAAGCTTCCTATAGGACTGTTCTTCCATAATATTAGGAAAATTGGCCATAGTACTATTGCTAATGTAGGTAAAATGCCAGCTGAGAAAAGCAAATATTTTCTATTTCAGAAGCAGCCAATAACCAATAATTTGATTTCTAATAGTCATGTTTACCATGAGGATTTTTTTTTATTTTTGAGTCGGAGTCTCACTCTGTTGCCCAGGCTGGAGTGCAGTGGCACGCTCTTGGCCACCGCAGCCTTCACCTGCTGGGCTTAGGTAATCTTTCCACCTCAGCCTTCGAAGTAGCTGGAACTACAGGCATGCGCCATCACGCCTGGCTAATTTTTTGACTTATTGTAGAGACAAAGTGTCACTAAGTTGCCCAGGCTGGTCCTAAAGTGCTGGGATTATAGGTGTGAACCACAACGCCTAGCTGCTATGAGTACTTTTACAATGAGATTACTTAGCCAAATTGATTTTCCTGTTGACTTTATCAAAAAGTCATCAAGTACCTCTGAACGTCCCCTCTAGAATTCTCATAAATGTGTACAATAATCTCCTCAGAAAACTGTTTTCTGAATTTTATGTTTTCCCATAGCTCTTTCTATAGCATTTGATTATTGCTGTTGTAAATAAGGCAAGAATTATAATTAAGAAAGATATGAATGTGGTATGATATAATAGTAAACACAGTTGTATATAATTAATTACCACACTGCCCCTTTACTTGATTTCATATTCACGTTGAAAGCTCTTAACTGTGCATGTATAATTGATTCACTATGGTGTATGTGGTTGTTTTAATAAAAAGTTTCTATTGAGGTTTTGTTCAACAGTGTAACTCCCTTATCCCACTGTTTCTTTGGGAAAATCAAATTCAACTTATGTCATATAATTTTTGGAACTGCATCCTGTTTTAGATGACCACCCTATTATAATCATGGAAGATGAGTCAGAATTTCTTTCTTCCTTCCCTTGTTTTTCCTGTGTCCTCAATTTTTCCCCAGAAGCTAGCTTTCCATAGAATAACTTTCCCTGGGCATCATTTATCCCATTCTAAGACTTGAGTATGCAAAGATTCCCAGACTTTTGTAGTTGTAATATAAATATTTTTAAATGCAAACGCACTACCACCTCTCTCACTATAGTTCTCTAAAAAAAAAAAAAGGCAGAATAAACCTTAGAGAAGTTTTAGTAGCCCTTGAGAACATTAACAGCCTTCTGGGATGGACTGCAAGTTTTGTCCCATGATTGAAGAAGGCAAAATATTCCATTGTTAGCCTCATAGTAATTTTGAGTAGCTAAATTATTTGTATGCTAAACCTTTCAAATGGCAAAATTGAGACCAAGCAAAAATAATGGGGTGTAATACAAATACATTTCCAGACTTAGTAAGCTTGCTATGGTCAATGGAGAACTATCTTCACACACACACACACAAAAATGCTCCCCCAAAATGACTTGAATGCTGGGATCAGTTAGCATGCTTGTTTACAATACCACCAGTATGGTGAGAATGTCATAGGGAACCCTGCTGGGTGTCCATGATTACTCATGGCTCTAGAGAACCATCTGACAAATACTCACATTTCAGAGTCTGCCACCAATCACTCAAACTTAGTCTGTAACAATCCCTTCATTCCTTATTCCTTCTCAACCTCCCTACCTATTCATGTGTGAAGGAATGCTTTTTCCCCTAACCACTAACAGGCTCAACTGGTTATTTCACCTACCAGCTTCCTCCTTGTCCCTCCACATCCTCTCTGTGGTCTAACAGCAGGTGAATATGCTACCAGATAATTATAGTCCATCATTTTCGATATATAACTTTATGTTGATATATCTTAAAGCATATCAACGTACAGCCATAGGCTAAATGAAATAATTAATAGAGAGTATTTTAACTGAGCTTTTTAAAAAATTAAAATTCCCCATACCAATAAGTGAGAAGGACAGGCAGAATGACTAAATGCAGAGGTATTTCTCAGATCTGTTCAAATGAATCTGACATAGGAAGGGCCAGGGACACATTAGATTCACATTACTAGACAGTGCAACACCTCATACATTTAGATCATGTTATATAATGCCTTAAACAAATATGATGATAGCGAAAGTTTTCTTATTTAGTGCACATCTGATGACCTTTGTGTTCAGCCTGTGTTCAGTGCTGGTTCAGCACAGCCATAGACACATTCACGTGACCACCTCAGACCTGTTTGAGCAGCTTCGCTCTTACCAAAGACAACCAACAAGGACTTGGGCCAGATAGTGGAAATTTTATCCCTAGATGTGTTTAACAAGAGGAACACGAAATATGAGCAGTTTTCTGTAAAACAGAAAATCGAAGTCAGAGGAGCAGATGATGTCAATAAGGGAAGAAAAAATTCTGGCAGGAATTTGGTATCGTTCCCTCAATTATCTGTGTTTTTAAAATTACAAATCCTTTTTTGTCTTTTAGATGGTGTGTGTCTAGAGTTGGTGCAGAAACCTTAGGCCTTTTCTAATTATTGTTAAGAAATTTGAAATTATTTTAAGCGGTAGCCTAACATTTCTAGCACAAAGAAAGAATATGAGTACATCCTGGGAGTTTGTGGTAAAGAAGTGAATCGCAGGACACCAAAAACAAAATAGCATTTGGGTTTATGAGCCAATGAAACACCAAAGCCCCTAAGTTTTTTCTCACTAAAGTAGAGTGACACTCTTAAATACAAACATAAAAACCAACAATGAAGCTTCCGGGTACTGTGAGAAGGATAGCGAACTGAAGCGTGGAACTTGAACTTCCAAGGTGGCATCTTGGTTAACATAGGGGCTTGACAGTTTGTGCCTGAACAGAAAGGCTCTACGATGGGAAGCCCACAAAGGTGACTGTTTTAAGCATATTTTGTGCATTATGAAGATTCTAGACACTGCTGGGGCTGTAAAGACAGCTTGTTCTAAATGGTTTTCCACCACCTGCCTGGAGAACCCATTAATTCCTTCCATAAAGTCTCCTCTTCTGTCTCTAGCTGTAGAGGCACAGGACCGTTTCATGATTTTTAGGAGTGTAACAGTGTGAAAAGCAAACTTGAAAAAGTGAACTGCCTTCCTTTCCCTTCCTACCTAATTTCTTTCTCCGTGTGCTCTAAAGACCAGGATATCTCTCTCTGACCCCAGAGCTCATGTTTAACTCAAAAAGTATACTTTGCAAATGTCCTGCATGTTCTAATGTGTATGATGAAAGGAGATAATGGCTCACCTGAGCACCAATTTGACATCATTTTATCCCAACAATCTTGGGAAGCCAATCTCGCCCCCCTCCCCTTTTGACTGTCTAAAATGCCCTTGCTAGCTAGACCCCTTTGCTAGCTACAGTGTTTGCACATTTCCTTGTTAATCAGCTGCGTCGGCTCAGAGACTGTGTGTTTTGGTGTTGTTTGTGTGTGCAATCTCGTGCCGCTTCCTGAACGCATGTGTCCCTTCCCTTCACAGCCTACTCGACACCCAGCACCTCCCCCGCAAACCGATTCGTCAGTGTTGGACCACGGGATCCAAGCTTTGTAAATATCCCTCAACAGACACAGGTGGGCCGCTCTCATCTTTTCTGTATGTGGTGCAGCTTGTATTATTCATCAGGTGCATTTTAACTTGTCTTGTGACACAAAGGGCCGCATTTTTCCCAGCCCTGTCCAGTCCTCCCCGCCCCCTTTCCTCCTAACCCCAGCAGCCACGTTTCCATGTGTTCTCAGAAATCACAGAAAATGATGCCTGCAACGTTTGCTTCTTGTATCGAGGGGGTAGAAGAAGCGGGCGTCTGTGCCAGAACTGCTTTGGCGATGGCAAGAAAAATTTCCCAGTGTAGAGCATGTGTTCCCTCTTCTAGGAATTCATGACCCTCTCAGTGCAAGCAGACAGAAGCAAGCCCCTACAGAACCTGGAAAGTCCTGTCTGGTTGCTGGCAATATCAGAGTACATGCTGGGCATGGGGGACCAGCCAGCCACTCCTCTGTATTTGTTAGAGGGTCCTCAGGAATCTGGCAAGTGTTCTGGAAGAAAGAGGGAAGAAGGGGTTTATGAGCCTTTCTAAGTTGCTGGTGTTGGTCCAGAAATAGGAGGTGTTTGTTAGTGGTTACTGCTGGCCACCAGGGAGCAAAGTGTATTGGGGGGACAGAGTGGGGGATATAATGTCATATTTGAGGTAAGCTATGGAGAGAAGAGGAGTGCAGGACATCTAGAGCTTGTCTGTCAATAGACAGTTGTGCTTTGTGCTAGTCTAGGTCAAGGAGAAGAACTCTTTTTGAAAAGTTTTGGAATGGCTGATGTAAATTGAGAAACAATGAAAGACTTTCTGAGTTCACAGGTAGTATATATAGGTAGAGGTATTTAGAGGTTTGTGAACTAGAATTAGATTCGAGTTTTGAAAGAAACGACTCTGATTTCCTAATTAGAATGTGACCATATTTTATCATAATTGACATAAGGACAATATTTTCTCCATAAGGTTCTTAGTATGGTGTTTGAAAAAAATTCTCTGAGCAATTTTGTACATATGCCTGGGTGTGTAATCTCCAGATGCCTAATTTATAACTGTTCATCTCTGTTTGTAAAACTATGGCCAGGTGCTTATGAATGGGAGAGATTTGCCTTCCTGGGTCCATTTGCTCCCTCTGTAAAGAGTTTTAGTTTATAGCTATGTCGACAGCACAGGTTAAACTGCGTTGCATCTGAAGCCTTCCTTACGCTGAAGCAGGGTCACAGAAAGTACAGCATCAGTGGAGGAGGCAGCTAGGAGGAGAGGGGAGCTAGCAGGGGAGGGGGAAGGTTAACTCTTGAATTTCCCACCTCTGCTGTTTCTTCTTAAACTGGTTCGCTCATGGCATCTGGGATAAAAAAATCTCCTCTTCAGTACCTCCCATTAAATGCTTCCAGTTATTTGCTTATTTCTGCAAATCTTTAAGTATTCAAATACTTTCTTGGTGAACTTGAAGTTGCATAATGATCTTGAAAGCATTAAAATAGCAGAATATAATTTAATTTTATACATTTGGCTTAAGTGTTCAAGTTCAGTGAGAGGGGAGAACTAGGGATGGTGGCTCTATATTGGATAATTGCTTTTCCCAAAGCACTGATGTGCTCAAGTTGCTTCATTAAAAACCTTAAAAATACAGCTTTGAAATGTCCTGTTTGTATTTTGCATAGTGTTTTTTTTATATAAGCTGTGATTAACAGTACTGAAATTGTACCCTGTGTTCCATTCAATTTATTTCTCTGTAATCAAGATATATTATATTCCAATATGGCTTCGTTTCACAAATGCCTCATTTAACCCAGAAACTGAGTCTTCATGATACTGACCACAAAAATTCAATTCTTTAAAATCCAGATTTTCCACGCATCTGGATGAATGATGTCATGTAGACCCAATATTGGCATGTGGATAGGTTTCTTTGGTTTCTGTTAAATACTTGGCATCACAGGAACAATGGCTTCAATGTTTCTTACCATAGTGACACCTGCCACATTTGGCTTGAAGAAAGCCATTTCCAATTGTCTTATGAGAAACTATGCTAACGGAATGGTCATTTGTTTCCACCAAAAAGGACGTATCCTAAGGTAAAAAGTATGTGCTTGAAATACTAAGTGTTTTAATTTTCAGTTTTGTGTGTGTGTGTGTGTGTGTGTGTGTGTATAGAGAGAGAGAGAGAAAGAGAAAGAGACTCTTTAAAAGAGGAACTACTTTCTGGAACCATTTAAAGTGTTATATATAGATAAGATAATACAATAAAAACAAAAATAATAATTTTTAAATAGACCAAAAAAAATAAGCTCCCTTTCAAGAAGAATTTTTTAACAGGAATTTTTTTTTTTTTTTTAGTTGTAATCTCACTCCGTCATCCAGGCTGAAGTGCAGTGGCATGCTAAGGGCCACCCCAGTGTCAACCTGCTGGGCTTAGGCAAACCTTCCACCTCAGCCTTCCAAGTAACCATAACTACAGGTGCATGCTACCACACCCAGCTAATTTTTGATTTATTGTAGAGATGAGTTCTCGCCAAGTTGCCCAGGCTAGTCTCAAACCCGCAGGCTCAGGCAGTCCACACGCCTCAGCCTCCCAAAGTGCTGGGATGACAGGTTGAGCCACCAAGCCCGGCCAAAAGGAATTTTTTGAAAACATAATTTGAACATGTTCTGCAGATCAGTAATTTCCTAGGCAAACTTGCATTTTTTTCTATATTGATACCTTTGGTATACAGCATGAAATTTATATTAATGGAATTACAGAAAAGGTTTTCTGGGAGACAAAATTTTGCTTTCTACCTCTGGAGAAATAAAAGTTGAAATGTATATCCATGCAGATACTTAAACTTTCTAAATGCAGAAGCAGTACCTTGCACATACATCTATAAACAAATGTAAAATAAAATGGCCTTTCTTCTTCCAAAGACCAGTTTTCAATGGCAATCTCTTAAATGCCTGAAGCATCATCTTATGGGAGATGGAATAGATATAGTCTCTTTTTTTCTGGTGGGTAGAAATCAAACCAATGCATAGGCATTATAAGTAGGCAGCTTTCAGTTTATCTTAAGACCTTTTTTTAAGAAGAGTTATTTGATTGTATATAGCATCTATTTACTGAGCATTTTCTATATACTAAGTACATTAGGTATATTATCCAACTAATCTTTAAAGCCACCCGATAGGCGAGATGTGGAAGCTGAGACCTATGGAGATTGCTGATTTTCCCAAAACCATAGAACAGTCAGGAGTGGAGCAAGAATTTACACCTAGTTCTGTCTGACTCCAAGGCCTTTGTTGTCTAACCACTGTGCATACTGCCTCATGAGCTGATAAGCACTCTTCCCTGGAGATACACAAACAGAAACTGATGCTCAATTCCCAGTAATTCTACTGGCATATTTCTTGCTTTTATCCCTGAGATTGCATGAAAATCTCGTCATTAGTATTTACCCAAAAGAACTGAAAGCAAGATCTAGAAAATATATTTATATGCTCATGGTGGTAACAGCATTCTGCAATAACCAAAAAGTGGAAACAATCCGAGCATCCATTGACAGATGATGGGTTAAACAAAATGGGGTATGTGCATACAATGGAATATTATTCATCCTTAAAAAGGAAGGGAATTCTAACATATGCCACAACATGGATGAGTCCTGAAGACATTATGCTAAGTGAAATAAGCCAGTCCCAACAAGATAAATACTGTTTGACTCCACTTATATGAGGTACCCAGAGCAGACAGATTCCGAGAGACAGAAAGAATGGTGGCTGCCAGGGGCTGGGGGGAGGGCAAAATGGGGAGTGAGTGTTTAATGGGCTAGGGTTTTCAGTTTTGCAAGAGAAAAGAGTTCTGGAGATGGATGGTGGGATGGGTGCACAACACTCACTGTGAATATACCGAATATCACTGAATTGTACACTTAATGATTAAGATGATATGTTTTATATTCTGTGTATTTCACCAACATTTTAAAAATGTAATCATTAAATCAGCTCTAAAGGCCCTTTTGAGAGTTCCAAATTCTGTATAACAGCCAGGACAAGTGGATCGTTTATCCACAAACTCCTTTGGACTTGTGCACTGACTGCTGAGAAAAGCACTAGTTATCATGCCCAGCACATAGTGGGTACTCTACACATGTGGGCTGAATTTAAGTGATTCTAAAGGAAGTTTAAATCATGACTTTTTACTATTACATTCATGGTACATGTTAATTGTGAAAAACACAGATGAGAAAAATAATAAAAATCACTTGTAGTCCTACTGTTAACATTTCTGTATAAATTCATCCAGACTCTTTCTACGCGTGCGAATATATTGCAAAAAAAATGAGATCGTATTATATACACTTTGGTATCCTGCTGCTTCTTCCCCTGAACAATATATTATGGCCTTCTTTCCATGTAAATTGGAAAAATTGAATATTGGCTTTTATTGCACCTATTCATCATCTGTAATGATTGGTAGAGAAAGATAACATGGATAATTGAAAGCCATTTTTCCTCCTCTTTCCCTTCTAGTCTATTTTTTTTCTCCAGAGGATTCATCCCTTGACTGAGGCAGAATTGCCTTTTCTTCAGCCTTGCCCTGAGCTAGTTTTCTTTCAAACCACTCTCCAATTGCCTTGCGTATCTCACCCTAGCTATCTGCTTCGTTAGAGCATTCCCGCCTTGTAGTCAGTCCCATTCTTCTGCCTGGTGTGTCTGCTACTTCTGCTACTGTCATTTGCCTCTTATCTTCCTCCTCCTCCTCCATATTGTAACTGACCATGAACAGGAGAGGCGGCCACCTCTCTCCAGCCTTTAGCACACCCATCTATTCTGAGAAACCAGGACCACAAGTCCCGCCCTGAAGCTCTCATTTTTCAGTATTGTCCCTTGACGGCTGATAGTAAAACGTAGAAAAGTCTCTGGGACTTAGAGTATTTACTTCACATTAACCTGCCCTGCACGCCCACTGAATGCTATAATGTAATAATAGAGAACAAGCCATTGTCTCACATAGCAGAAAGCCAATGGCCATTTCAGCATATCTCATAACTTAATCTGATCCCTGAAAATGAGAGCCATTAAGAGGAGGCATTTATTTAAAGAAAAAAGTTAATATTTCATCATCAGGTAGTAAATAGAAATACCAATTCCCACACGGGAGATCTGAGCAAAGACCTCATTTTGATTCAGGTTCTAAGTTTAATCAGAAGGTTTAAATAAAATGCTTAACCTGCAGAACTCCAATGAGGACTAATTCTTTAATATGAAAAATGAGTGCAAACAATATTAAAAACAGGCATTTCCTCCCTACCACCCAAATCTATCACTGTTCTGCATCAACAGAATTGTGGTATCTGAAATGCTATTTAAAACCAAATTACCATTTGGCCTATTAGAAGAATCGCTTGGCATGGCATGGGCCTGATTTGTTGACAAAAAGGCACAGGTGCTATAACCTTTGCTTAATAAATCATTTAACTGCCTGACTTGCAAGCAGTGTGATTGCCTTTGCCTCATGAAATTTACAAATGTATGCACAAGCCACACACTTCACTGTGCTGGAAGCAGCTGAGCTGGAGAGGTCCCTGCATAGCTAAATGATGGGCACAGCACCCGTTGTCTGCCTTTGGTGGGGGTGCACGGGGAGTGTGGGAGGTAGAGATGGCAGAGAGCATTTGAATCTGTTGCCATTCTGTGTGTCCTGTCCCTGAAGCTCTGCCTGAGAAACCAGAGCTTAGGCAATCTGCAAAACTCTTCCTAAGTTCCTTTCTTCAGTCATTTAAGGTTTACTGAATCGCTTAATATAGCCCCAACACCTACAAAATGCAGGGAATAATGACTCTCCTCAAGTTGTTCAAAATCTAGTAGAAGAAACAGATATAAAGAAGTAATAGTGGCTGGGCTCAGTGGCTCAGCCCGTCATCCCAGCATTTTGGGAGGCGGATGCGAATGGATTGCCTGAGCCCCGGGTTCGAGACAAGCCCGGGCAACTTGGTGAGACCTCATCTCTACAATAAATCAAAAAATTAGCTGGGCATGGTAGCGTGCGCCTGTAATTCTGGCTATTTGGAAGGCTGAGGCGGGAGGATTGCCTGAGCCCAGCAGATTGACGCTGGGGTGGCCATGAGTGTGCCACTGCACTCCAGCCGGAGCGATGGAGTGAGACTCCAACTCAAAAAAAAAAAAAAAGAAAAAAGAAGAAGTAATAGTGTCCACATTAACAGCAATGTTAATGCTGCAGTGTGACATCAGTATCATGGGGATTTGCCTAAAAGGCCTTAAGACTACAGAATCAGGTGTAAGAACTTTCCAAAGAGTAGATGGGGCAAAAGAGGCTGGGTAGTTTTTCTGTCCTTGTTTAACTTTGGCCTGATGATATGGTTCTTGTACATTATACCTTTTTTCCTTCTACTTATAATTTTTGTCAGTCAGGTGGTAGGTAATGTTCTAACCCTTCCTTATTAGAGAGACATGTTCAGTTCTGTCTTCTCTGGACCAAGCAGTTAAAATTAGAATCCTTTACTGCTGCAGACGGATCAGCCAGTAGCCCCCTCACCCCTCATTTCCGAGAAACACCCTCCCTGGTGCAACGTTCTTATGCCCACCACACCAAGCTCACGTGAGATTGCATTTCAGTTAGCTGAAGCCCTTCCCTGCCTCCTGCCTGTAGAAGGTTAGGTGCCACACAGAAGTTCAAGGGACAGCTGGAGAGTTACAAAGTCAAGAAACTCAGATTTCCTTAGAGGAAAAAAAGTATCTTACCCCCACCCCCTGCCCCAAACCCCACCCCACCTTCTAGCTAGAACTGGATCTGAGCAGTTCAGTGTCAAGCCCACACAACTGAAAAACTCCCCAAAATGGAGAGGAATGACAGATACAAGAAGTCTTACTGGCCAAATTAGTATTTTGTAGCACCCACGCATGCTCGTTTCTGTGTCTACACTTGCTACAATACCAAGAGCCCTTTAAGGTTGGTGCTAGCCATTATCCCCATTTACAGATGAGGAAACTGAAGTTTCACAAGAGTAAACCTATCCCAGGATCACTGAGGTAGCCGAGATTTGAACCAGTCTGTCTCCAAAACTTCTCTTTTTTTCCAAATATCTGCATTCCCAATTGTTTATAGTGAAATGCTACTGACCATTTTCTTGTTAAGATGATCTAAGATTGACTCATACTCTTACATCAAAGAATCAGAACCTTGAAACGAGGCCCAGTGCTTACCGGGTTCAGTGGGGCTGTGCTGAACTTGGTTCTTCTGAAGACCTGCCCCAGTTCTGTATTAGTTCATGTGTCTGTAAAACCAAAACTGAACTCATTCTCTCCACCTGTTTGGGAAGAAGACCTTTACTAATGATATTAGTCTGCATTTGTAAGAACAGCTAGCCTCTGTCCAGAGACCAGATGGCAGAACTGCTAATATCACTGCCTTTATTTCAGATAATTTGGTTGAAGCTTTATGTCACCACTTAGAAGCATTATGTGTGTTTCATGTTTTTGTTAATTCAATTTGTGTGTGTGTGTGTGCGCACACACGCCTTCTATGGTTGTTTTGAGTCTTAAATTCTGTTAGTGTCGAAAAAAATAAGTGCTTAACACCTGCTAAACGCCTAACAAATGATAACTTTTATTGTTTGGTAGCTAAACTCTTATTTTCTGGATTACAAAGTATTTTCTCATTTGATCTTAAGAGCAACCTTTTAAAGTAGGCAGAGCTGTTATTATTTGTTATCTCCATTATCCAGTTAAAAGACTTAGGTTTAAAGAGAGAAAGTGATTGTCTCAGAACCATATAGCCAGGAGTCAATAGAGCCAGGACACAAACTCACTTCTGATTCCATGTCAAGGAAGGACCTGTGTGAACCATTTCTGCACGTGCTGCTCTGTGGGCATAACTACTTGTCAAAGCTTCACCTAAGGCAACTGTCTAACAAATTAGGACACCTCTTCCAGGATCGTAGCCCTGTGGATGGTTCGGGTGAGCATCAACCCTAAAGGAACCCCAAGAGCCTGATTAAATTGGGCACATCTATTCTTCCCATGTGTAGCAGCAGCCTGAGAACACCGTTTCTCTCCTTAACCTAAATTGTGCCCCAAAGAAGAAGAGACTTCCCCAAGGGGATAGCTCTGAGCTGGGTGAGGACTGGCAGGAAGCAAATACAGAATCCAAAGGGAAAGAGGCACCGAAATCGAGGTGGTGCCTGGTCACTTTTTCTCTTATGTTCTCAGCTCCAGGAGTAGGTGTTGAATAGTAAGCAACACCTCGTAGAGATGAGTTACTCATGCAATCTGTTGCCTCCCTCCATACTCCTGTGGGCAGGAGCGAATCCTCCCAGCTTTCCCGTCTCCCACACCAACATGTAAGTTCTTGACACATTCTCTTCACATACACTTGGCGGCTGACTCACTGACAGGCTCTGAGACACTCTTAAAATAAATGTTTCAGTAAACAAGAGTCTTTGTCTTTCAAGTTTTAATTCGGCAGCACGTTTTACATATCCTTGGCCACCGACTTCACTTCTGGACAAAGTTAGAGCTATCATTCAATATACTAGTCTCCCTTTTATCTTCTGGTTCCTATTCTTCCTATCACTTTTACTCATATGTTTTAAGTTTGTTTTAGCCTTTTTGTTTGTTTGGGTTTTGCCTTGCTCCAAAAAGATTTGAGGAAGCTTCTTAGCCGAAGCAAATTGATGATTGCTTTAAGAATTAAGGTACCTACCATGGTATCTGGCACAGTAGGTGCTCAGTAAATACTGCTTGCTTGCTTGCTTGCTTGCTTGCTTACTTTTTTTCCCCCAGTATGAAAATGAGAACAGTGGAAGGGGAAGATAAGGGAGAGATTTCACAGGACACTTTAGAATCTTATAGAAGAGGAAGGGAAAGTACTGAAAACCTTCTGTTCATTAAATTAGGACTAGATTGTGGGGTAAGGGGGGCAGAAAATGAAATGGGGAAAAAGTTGAAAAAAAGAAGGTGGGAGTTGATGTAGACAGCTGACAGGGGCTAGATCAGAGTCTGGTGATAGCCTTGCAGGGAAGTCAGAAGACTGTAGTGTCAACTGCAGAAATTTCCAGCCCTTAGATGGGTCTTGATGATGATGCTTTTGTCCAGCAGAAGTTCCAGGTACTAAGGGAAATGTACATGGAACTCGGTAAACTTCTTTGGTACAACAAGAGGAAAAAGACATGAATGGAGGAGTCAGACCTGTTTTCACATCCTGGCTGTGCCATCTATCTAAGTGATCTTTAAATTTCAGCTTCCTTATCTATGAAAAAAGAAGACAATAATAATGCCTACCTCACAGAAGAAAATCCAATTAACTATGCTTAAAGACAATCAGGGTTATTTTTCTCATATAACAAGACATCTGTAAGTGAGTGGCTGTTGGCATTGTTTCAGCTGCTTCATGATGCCAGCAGGCACCTACATTCTTTCTAACATCGGCTCATCCATCCTTAGCACGTTGCCTTTTCATCTCCAGGCTCTATGCCTCTGGTTGCAAAATGGCTGTTGCAGCTCCAGCTATCATACCCTATGATTCCTCTAATATTAGGAAAAAGGTCCTGCTGTACTCCCTGCTATGCTCCTCCCCTGATACTTTGGTAGCAGATTTTTACTTAGGTCTCATTGGCTAAAACTGAGTCACGTTTTAATCTCTAGCTGCAAAGGATGCTGGGCAGGGTGGCATGGGATGATCTTGATTGGCTTAAATCATGACCCATCACCCAGGATTGGTCACATTTTCTTTCTTAAATAACATTGCCCCAAGACAGAAGGAGCTGTAGCTCATGGGTAGGCTGTTCATGGGGTCTGCCACACTCATTTTCTGGTTCGCTGAGAGGTTGTATGTACTTGTCAGCTCAGGTGGTTGCATGGACTCCCTTCTCTCTTGGTGCTTATCTTCTTACAGTGCCATTTGTCCACACACTCCCTATGTGTCTGGGAGACACATACGCTGTGGGTGTGTGGTGATCGTCTGCTCTTCCCTCAGCCTTCTGTCTGAGGTCCAGGATTTGGGCAGAAGTCCTGGAGTTTTGTGTGACCAGCTCCCGTATGGCTGAGTCAGCCTTCATTGTGAAAGCAGGCTCTGAGAAGGCTGTGTTGGGAGGACACGTGCCTTTGTGATCGCTGGGGAACACTGCAAAATGGTGCCCCCCGGGTGCCCTCCCAGGTGCTTACCAAACAGTCAGCAATAGGTTCTGGGTTTCTCTTTTATGACTTGGAACCAGATGCTTCCTTTGCAAAAGAAAAGAGCCTGGTTTTGCTGAGCTTGAGTCAACAGAGTTCAGAGAACAGGAAAATGAGTTGACTGGCCCTGCAGCATGAACTCTGAGGAGAGAAGGCAATACAGGTGGCCTTCTCACTTTCCACAAAGCCCTTGCTCATGAAAATCCCATGCCCGAGAAATGTGCTCCACCAGATGTTTCTGCACGCCACATAATAGCGGTTCACGTGAGGGAAGGATTCAGCAGCAGGGTTCCTCTTGGCCACAGGCATTCTCAGGACTTCCAGTTAGTCTAAGACCTTGAAGGTTCCACAATAATAGTTTCAAGGCCAGAGCCTGCTGTCTAACGTGAGATTCATTGAAGTCCTTCCTACCCACTTTCTCACCCCCACCTGTTTGCGTCCTGTCTATGCTTTGAGGACTTGGACACATTCTTTTATCATCAGTGCCTTCTCTTTCTCAGGGATACAGCCTTTCAATAGAGTCTATTCATTAGGTTACATTCCACAACACACGCCTCCCCAAAATATTTGCATGAGAATTTTTCCTAAGGCCTCACATTGCTTCCTTTACAGCAGAGATGAAATAACTTAGCACTTCTAATTGGCTTTTCCCTTTCCAAATGCTTTACACATTAACTAATGAATCACATGAGCTCGTGATAAGCTGATCCCTCGCGTTGGAGTGGGGACACTGGGTTAGGACAGGCTGTCCTGGCCCTGTGTTCCTCACCCTCATGTCCTCCTTCCCCAGTGTCTGAATGTGTTGGGAGAGTGGGGACGCAATGTGGGCACAGCTGTTTACGGCACTGGGCAACCTCAGGCCCTCACAGTGCTGCCTTCATGGTATGAGAAGCACACGCTGCTACCCTCCAAGGCAGAGATATGATGCGTATCTCCTGTTGCCTTGAACAGTGAGGTGACATTCAGCTTCTGCCCCTCTAAGTTCAGTCCCCCTTTCACTGATCCCCAGGCATGAGTCTGTGTGTATATGGGAGAAACCTCTGAAGGGTAGAAAAACGATACAATAGAAAGGTCCAAGAAGAGAACTGACCATACGAGGGACCTGTGTGTCTTAGTATCGCCAGAATACCTGGATTCCTCGCTTATCTCTCCCACCCGCCAGCTATGTGCTTGACCTTAGGGAGAAGAACAAAGCTAGAATTTATTGAGTACCTACTGTGTTCCAGGCATATTAAGCTGGAAAGAGAGCTACAGATGTGATCCAGGCCCTGCCATACATAGCTCACAGACTTCTAGGGAGAAAAGTGAACATATTACAGTAAGGTGAGATGAGTGAAACTATTGAAATATGTGTAACTTGTAAGTAGGGCAGAAGAGTTCGTACTTACCTCTGGGGAGATGCATGGAGATCAGGGAAGGCATGGTAGAGGGACGACACATATGAGGTGGTTTTGAAGGAGACAGACATACTCGGCTGGAAGAACATTCCATTCCAGTCGGGGGAACAGTGCCTGCAAAGGAACAGTAGTCTGTGTCTAGAAAGCTCTATCCTGCTTGGCATGTCTGTCGGTATATACCGCAGCCAGAGAATGTTGAGTGAGGGGGCTGGGAAGTTAGCTCAGGATCTGGTCATCAATAAATACATGCCTTTATCCAGGGGAGAGGCACTCGAACTTCATTCTGTGGGAGATGGGAAGCAAGTGAGGGGCACGGTGGGCTCTCTGTATGTAAAGAAACCCCAGCCTCTCTCAGTTTAATACCCATTAGGTCCAGGATTTTATGGCAGTGGAGCTGTAAGACATATGGCTCTGAGGTGCTGCCTCTCCTGGAGGGTACAATGTGGTATAGAAAACACAAGCTTTGGAGCTAGACAGACTTGTGTTTGATTTATCCCAGCATATGACCTTGGGGTAATTTTTAGCCTTTCTGACCCTCAGATGTCACATTTATAAAATTATAAATTAATGCCTGCCTTCCACTTAGAGTTTTACAAAGACTTGATCTGGCTACAATGTGAAACCCCTGTGCCCCGTCCAGCCAATGCATGCTACTGCCTTTTCTGCCCCTTAGGATGGAGCCTCTGTGTGCCCCAGAGGTGAGGCAGGGCGTGTCTCATTCATCTTCAGGATCTGTGATTGCAAAGAAGAAGTATAGAAATGTTAATAGGGTAGGAACCCCAGAGGTAATCTGGTAATTTTCCCCCTAAGCTAAGTCTCTCCTCATGCCATCCTCCCACACCCATTTTCCCTAAGTTGTGCCATTAATTCTTTCATTAGCCAAAGGGATGATATTTATTTATTAAGATCACACTTAGCACACTCCCGAGGAGCAAGTTAGAGCTCAGCCAACATTGGCAGTTTCTGGTTGTAAGGAAAAATGAACCCAGGAATCCATACGGAGGGGCTCTGTGTAACTCATAATTTCCTACTAAAAAACAATTAAGTTTTATGCTGGAAGAGGGAAGGAAGGGGAAAAAAAGCCCAATGCAAAACAAGTTCTGAACCCAGGAGCACAGTTTCTGAATGTTTATTTTGTCAGATACACAGCTGACATGATTAGTTCTAATGGGGTGGTGATCCTCATTGAATTGCAGATAGGTGTGAGTGACTGAAATACCGCAGGGACTTAAATAAGTGGTACATACAGTATTACTTAGGCTGCATCCTTTAGCCAAGGTGAAGGCTTCACTTTCTGTCTCTTCCCATCACACGCACACACACATGCACACACGTGTGTCTGTCTGCTGTAGAAGCTCTACATAGAGCATTCATTACCTTTCAAGAGCAATGTTGGCTTGCCTTTACTGACTTCTTCCCCTTTGCCCTGTTACCTGAGTGCACCCCCAGACCCCCGCATTCTCCATCGCAGATAATGGTGTATCAGATTAGTCTGCCTTGCTGCTGCGTCAAGACCCAGATCAATTTATTGACTCTGTCAGAGTGGCTGGTACAGTAATTGTTACAAGAGAAGAATGGAAAGTGAGAACATGTACACATGAAAAATAAAAATGACATTTTGTTCTTTCCTGCCCTCCCCCTCATTTTTTTGCCTCATAGATCTTTATGTGTTTACACAGCAGAGAGCACTTTACTTAAGTTAATCAGCTCCTTCTACATTATTAATTGTGACAGTTAGGGTGCCACATGACAGGATGAGTGTTATGGGAAACATTGATCTCACTCCGATGGTGTGGACCTGAGTGGATTTGGTATTCTTCTCCGTATCTCACTGCTTTGGGGTTCCATCAAATCACATTTCCCTGATTGACAACACGGAATGTCTCCCATCAATACAATTGATTTTGTGAAAAGGACAAGGAACATTTTTCAGCTGAAGAGAGATGAAGTGTGGTGAAGGTAAAGAAAATATTTCAGATATCTTTCAGTTTAGAAACCTAAATTGGGAACTAAGGTATTCTTGTCATCCCAAACACAAGCATAATCTGTACCCTCTGAAAAATGATATTAGAAGAAACTTACTATATGTAAAAAATAGATTCGGTGGAGGCCAGCGATGAACCTGAGGATATAATGGCTGTTTTTAAAAGGCCACCTGCTAATTTTTTGTGAGAGATTTTTGGTTAAGTGCACATCTTTGAAAGACATTTCATTAAAGTTCAACTTTCATGGCTTATACCTGTAGACCCTCACATAAATCGTATGTGAATGGACAAAACTGAGTGGGTGTCATTTGTGACCTGGAAATAAAAGGTCAACCATTGAATTTATAGCTTTTTTAGTGAAAAGAACATAAAGATTCCTGCCAACTGGAGTCAATCCATATTTTAATGTTTCCTAGTTAAGATTATAAAATCAAGGGATTAGGACCGTGCTGCTCAGTGAAGGTCAAAAATTAAATGTGATGGGCTAAGTGTCATTCCCATGGGGCAGAAGTTAATATTTCAAAAACCATTTCTACCACTGGCAGTCAAGAAATGAATTGTCCATGATCATTAACCAAGGTAAGGGGAATCCCACTCTCATTACTAAATGCAATGATGATGATTATACTAATCAACTATATTATTAAATTACTCTGCTGTTCTATAAGTCTCCAAACAGTAATAGTGAATTGATTGCTATAAAAAAAATCTCATATACAACTGGGAACAAGTCAAGATGGAGGACCATGGATGAAGGACTCCTTCTGAGAAAAGAAGTTGTGGCTGTGTTATAGATACAAGTGATAACATATAGCATTCTTCTGAGACCACGAGTTGGTGCCACTGCAGACACTGTTAAGTATGATTCACCAGTATAAGGGTTTTAAATACAAAAAAAAAAAAAAAAGGAACATGTGTTTCTCTTTATTGTGGGTTTTTCTCTTTCAGATTTTTGTCCTCTTCCTCCCTTTTGTTTAGGAAAAAGAGTCTATTTTGCTAAGTTCTTTTTTCTACAAATTTTTTTGAGCTCTGGATCCATCGACCTCAGATTTTTATGAAGAGGGAAGAAAGGCTATTTAAGTGTCTTTATAGGATGACTCAGACACATGTGCCCTGTACCGTTTTAAAATCCATTCTAAGATGCCAGTATTTTTCAAAGTTTTAGAAATACAGAACACTGAAGCTGGTAATTTCCTTAAAGATTATCTACTCAAGACTCCATCATTTTTCAGAGACAACTTCAAGTGTATTTTGGAATAAAGTGCATATCATTTTAATAAAGTAGCGCCTCCAATAAGAGGACCAAAGTCCAGGGAGGTGAAACAACTTGCAAGACCACAAAGCTAAGCAGACACAGAGCAGGACTGACATGCAGGTTTTTGACTCCAGGGAGGGAAGGGACTAGTGGTTTAATGTGTGGATTAGGAGATGAGCGCATGGTTCCCATTTCACAAAGGTGTTTTATAAAAACCCAGTATTTATTAGACTGGCCCAGATGCATTGAGATCCTAAGGAATAGGATGTGATAGCATGATTCAAAGATCACCTTGGAGAATTTACCTGCACGAACTATTGTGCAGTAGTGTGTGTGTGTGTGTAACCTGTGCTTCTATCTATGCTCCTGGGTAGCTTTTTGGTGCACATTTTTCTCTCTTCTGTCCTTCACAGTGCAGACAAAGGTCAAAATCCCATCTACCTTCACAGGCAAACACTTTCAAGTGCTTCCACATGAGGCAGGGAGTAGGGAGGACCTTTGATTTAAAGTTCAACATTTACATTTGTAATTTTGACTAATTTCTGTGCTTGCATTAATTAAATTGAAATTGTTTAATTAGAATAAAACTAAAATTGATCATTAGGATTAATTTAACCTGATAGGCTTTGTGTGCCTTTCTAGACAAATATTATGAAATACAGTGATAATGAAGCGGTGAGAGATATAATTTCACTTCCTATAATGATTATAATATCTACCAGTTGTTCTCTCTGGTATCTGGGTGATGCTGAATGCTGCCCTTTGTGATACCGTTTCCATTCAGCTAGGGCCCTGCTGTATCTCCTAGCTGGCCTCTTCCCACATGTTTTCCTGTCCAAGCCTAAAGATGCACCAAGCTCTCCTCAAACCACCCTCCTAATAACATCCTGGTTCTCCTGTCCCCCACCCACCGCCTTCCAGGAAGGCCCCCAGCTCATCCCCTGGGTCTTGCTTCACAGTGACCTTCGTACACCAAGAACTGCTGGATGAAACTCCTTATGGAATTCACTAATGCGCCTCAGTCCTGGGGTCAATACTGTCAAATCTGGACTGTCCTTTTGCACCCCTACCTAGCTGCTTTCTTTGAGTAGGAACCAGGCACAGAATTAAGCTCCATTAAGTAGAAGCGGGATTCCAAACATGGAAGGAACAGCTAGCTCTAAGGGAGCGAGAGGGAAGGCCGCTCCTCCAAGTGCCTGATCCGCTTCCAGGAAGCAGCTTGCTTGCCTCATCCTGTGCCTTCTGTGTAGCTCCAGCAGGCCAGCGTGTTTCCAAACTTGGTGCCCTCTGTTTCTTAAAGGAAGTCATAAAAGGATGAGACGACTATCTTACCAGAAGAGTCAGCAACATTAGATCTGAGTCTACCTACCTACACATTAACAAATGTAAAACTTTTTGAACAGGCAACGATTAAATCAGCTATCAAATTATTTTGTCTTCAAAGCAATTAGGATGCACATGGATAAATTAAATCTTCAGGAAGGTCTGCAAACCATTTTGAGTTTCAGATTTCTCCCATTCACCATTTTGCCAGAGTTGCTTAAAAAAAAAAAAAAAGAAAGGAACACTGGCAGTTATGTTTCATAGTTTTCCTCTAGCAAGTCTTCTTGGCAAGGGGTCCAAAGAGCTGTAGAGGATGAACCAAAACTTGATAAGTATTTACGAAAAAGAAAGAAGTAAAAACTACACAAAAGAAAAAACACACAATTCTCAGTCATTTGGAATTGACTAACCCATGTGGAGATGATCTCATATGCAAATCCTCATCTTTCTGCAAATTGGCCAGCCAATCCTGGCCCCAGGCTGAGGAACTCTCTGAGTCGTGAGCCCTGATTCCATGGAGTCACTATATATAAACCGCTACCCCCAAAGAAACCAGTATTAGCATCCATTTCTGCAGAGCATCATCTGAATGAATTCAACATCCACTCATGTCCCTATCCAGTAGAAGAAACTTACAGTTTTTTGTAAAAAAGAGTTTTATTTGGAAGCATATTCGCATTTAATTTGGTTTCAGAAAACCCTTACTGTTTTTCAGCCTCAACCTAGCCTGGGTTCAGGGGATTGAGAAAAAAGGGGATTGAGTAGAAGCCGAGCATAAAGCCAGCATCCTCATCATGTTGCTGTATTTATGCAAGAAAAGTGACTATCCAGTATTGCACCAGGCCAGGAAAAGACCATGAGCTAGCACATAAAGGTGAGGGATCTGTCTTCCCCAAGACAGAAAGGAATGGCTCCCACCTCACCTCCAAAAAAGAGCATCAGCCCTGCCCTCCTGGAACTGTAATCACTTTCGTGTATTAGTTCATTTCGTCCTCACAACCACCATGCTAGGAAGATGGCCTCCATCCTTCTTATGGGCACACGCTGAGATCCAGGTCCACCACACACTCCTGTGCAACCCCCTCACCATGAAGTTTCTTCTCTGAAGCCCCCTCAGCCACGCTCACTCTTGAACCATTTATCTGACTCACCCCGCTGGGATTCAGCTGCTGAACTGGGGACTGAGAATGCCACAGCTGCAGTTTTGCTGGGTATGCTCACCTCTCAGGAAAGAACTGCTCCAAGGAGATGCTCTAAGCAACTCTAGGCATTGCCCTGGGGTAACAACGGCCATTAGCATCCTTGGTTTATTATCGTTGTACCCCCTTTCTTGCTAGATAAACTCAGATTCAGAGAGAATTTGAGAGGTAGAGTCCCTGGTCGTCTTTCTCCCGCTTTCTTTGCATTTCTGCCCGTGAAGACGATGGCTGCCTTCTCTGAGCTCCAGAACTCTTGCTTAGTGACACGATTGAATCTTAACTTCAACCAGCCAAGAAATTGGCTCTCTCCAGATTGCATTCTGTGAGCATCTCAAAATCCTTACTTCAACTCTTCCAGGTTCTAAACCAAAAATAGCTATTTCTTCCTCTCTGGTGCACCTTTATTGGATGGAGAATACCTGATATCCTTTTGACCTCAAGAACCTCTTAGGTTTTTTGGTAAGCATAATATGGTATCTCTTTGAGGTTGGGGACATTTCTCTTCACAGTGCTTTTAAACTTCATTTTCAGGGCAGAAAAGCAGTATAAGCAAACCTTAGTTTTCCTATTTGAAGAGAATAAATGTGCGTTGACCACTTCCACAAAAAAAGCTGCAAATAATTGCAGAGGAGCTTGAAGTCACAGCTGTGAAATTCTAGAATATACATCCAGAATTCATTGCTTACCTTTGAACTATAATGTGAACTCGAATGCCTTATAGGGAAAATTAAGAAGCTTCAGTTCTCCTGGCCCCTGCCTTGCCTTTCTTTCTCTCTCTCCTGCCTCTACAGTAGACCTGGGGAAGCTTTTAATCCAATGAAAGCTTGGTGCTGCCCAGCCTCTGAGTCTGAAATGCCTGAGAAAACAGTCCAGATTCCAACTGTAAAACATTCCTTCACCAAGCCTTGGAAACTAGCACACAGGGGCCGGCATAGTTCAGAGGGAGCACATGTAAATGAGGCTCCCTTATAAACTCCTGAGGAGTGTTTTATTTAGTTTAAACCTGAACTTGAACTTGTAAACGTGTTCCTGGAGAACAATACGGAAAGGCTGATGCAGTAAAACAGGAAGTCATATTTTAACTCAGACAATTCACTTCTTTAAAAGAAAGAAAAAAGATCTTAAAGTATTTTTTAATTGAACCATCTTCTAGAATAGCATAAGTTGGCACGTCTGCAAGATTGTGATGACTGCAGTATCAGAATGGAAGTGAATACATATCACTTGAACTTACCACCATTCTTGGGAAATAAACAATAGGATCTCCTATCCATACGGTGATTTAACAAGAGAAATTGATATTTATGGAGCTGATAAACATATAAATCATGCCATCTGTAATTGGTTTTATTAATTGATAATAAAGTGATCACAGACGTATGTGGCTGTTTTAAACTAGGAATGTGTGTGTGTGTGTGTGTGTGTGTGTGTGTGTGTGTGTGTGTGTGTGTTCTGAGTTTGTTCCTGAAACTGAGTTACTGGTAGAACGCTACCAAGTGGCATTTATCAGAAAACAAATGAGAATGATCTCGTTTGCATGCTCAATTTTATAAAACACATTCTTGAATCAGATTTCAACAACCTCTACTTGTGAGATCTTCTCCACCTCAAAAGACATTACTAAAAAGATTTTTTTTTAAATTAAGTATTCTGTGTTAGAAGGATATTGCCTCTCCCAAGAAGCATAGATCCCTGATGGGGAAGCCAAGTGGCTCTGCCAGTCACAATCACGTATGTTACGCCCTTGTCCAAATCAGTGCTATAAGAGCCCTCACCTTGCTCAGGGCTTCACCTCAACCCATCAAGAAGCTTCCCCCTCGCCTCCTCTGGAAATATGCAGGAAGAATCTAATTGTTCGTAGCAATGAATATTGCATAGTTGTAAATTTAATCTACAAATTTAGAAGAAAATAAATCTGAACGTAAAAAGCATTGCTGTTTCAGCATTAAAAAAAAAAAAACTGTCATCTGAAACTGCAAAATCCCCCATGTGGGTTTGTTTTGCAAGTCACGTCTTAACAAAGACAAGTTTTGTTGCCATAAAAACCTAAATCCTACCACACTCTCAGGAGGAGGAGGAGAGCATTGTTCACTGGTTCCCGGTTTGGGCTTTGGGGATGACATGTGGAGCTTCCACAGCGCTTGGGGAGACCCTCATTTTTTTATCCAGGGTCATTGGCTCAGATGAAACTCTGACCCCCATCCCTGTCCCCATCTAGATCACATCAGTGACCCATGCTGCAGCTTACATTTAGGCCAGTATTTCAGGGTCATCTTGCATTTTTAAGTTTGTTACTTCCTTCCCCACATGCATATACCGAGGGCTGTTTTGCAGAAAAGTTAAGATGGACCCCAGGCATCCCCCCACCCCTTGCTGGACTAGCATTTAGATCTGGCTCCATGAACTGACTTTTGCCACAGTCAGTCTCACTCTGACCTCGGTGAGGGATATGAAAAGTTTGACCCCTGCCAACAGCACATCCACACTGTGAATGAGAAAAAGATGACTCCTGGCACCATAACATCTGAAAACAGGTGTTCCTGGAAGAAAGAAAGGTGGAGGACTGCTATCTTGTAGTATAATCAGAGAAGTGCTGGGTCCCGCACCAGCCAGAGACTGAGCTGGGACTTGAACCAGCGCCCCTGACTCACAGTCCAGTGTTCAGTGGCATCTCATTGTCTTTTCTCATGAATCCAAAAATGAAAGTGCTGCAATGTCCTCTGCCTTCTGTCCAAGTTCTGTCTCTCTGCCTCATTCCTTTGGCTCACAACAGAAGCCTTCCATTCCAGCTGTTAAACTGGGGGGTAGGGGGGTTGGGGTGGCTTGCAGCTCAGCGCCTTCCTCACTTCCTGCTCAGTCCTTGAGGATTCTTGGTCTGCACAGCCTTGGAGAAAATAGCAGTCTGCCTGATTCCTGTGGGGGCTCAAACACAGGTGGAAAGAGAGGGAGACACTGACTTGAGGATTGGGAGGAAGTAGGAAATGGGACTAGAAAGACCAGGAACAGTGGACGGAGAGGGATGAAAGAGGCGGGAAGCAGACCCGTGCTCCGGGCGTGCATGGAGTTGCCTGCTGGAGTGGAGAAGCTCGGAGGTGGCAGGTGCCGTCCAGTGTGTGAAGGAGAGGTTAGCTAGGAACTTTGCTTTTGGCATCCTATTGCAGGACAGATCTGGGAGAATGTGGAAATGACTGGATTTTTAACTTTCCCGTTTTCTCCCCCCTTGCTGTACATCACCTACTTGCAAACAGTGAAACCTCCATGAGCGATTGGCTGTGCACCTGAGTCACGTTTAGGAAGCGCGGGAGTGAGGAAGCACGTGGTGGAATGATTATTAGAATGTGGTCATGCTCTGCTGAGCCCCGACCGCCACTCCCATGCCTCTCTGTTTAAACAAGAAAGGTTACCTCCCTGGGCCACCATCGGGCCAACCCCAAGTGTGACTGTCTGCACTTGTCAGACAACAGGCATTTAATTAAAACTGGAATCCGATGTGTAGAAAACATACATTTTTTTCCCCGTTTTATAGCTCCCCGGGAGATTGTATTCCCTTCCTTCCCCTCTCGCCTCAACTCTCCCCCTGCCAAAGGAAAAGAAAAGAAAAAGGCTAGGGAAAAGATTCTTTTAATGTGAAAATCAAAAATTACCAAGGGCTAGGCTGCTTCTTTATTTTTGCCTCTGGGGCAGACATCGGCCAATAATAAAGCCTGTATTGTGTCTTCAGACCAGAGCCAGCTTTTTAGTGGCTAACTTCCCATATGGAAAAGGGTCTGTCCCATCCCAGGGCATTAAAAGACAGCATGTAATGAATTTGTAACTGAAATCTTTCATCTTGCTCTTGTGCGATAGAAGGGGCGGCCTGTCTTCCGATATTTGTGGGACTTTGTGGAATCAGTAAATACAAAAGAACAGATCGTAAACCCAAGGCCCAAGTTGGAAAACCAAGCCGCCCAACCTACTGGTCACTGCCCCTCCCGCCACAGAGCCGTCCAGTGCACTGTCTGGGCTCCACCCAGAAAATCCGGCAGTGCCATCATGGCCAAATAGATAGGCGCTCTGGACAATTTCATCGGGTCATTGTCCCCTTAATCTCTACACTGCACCTCAGATCTCAGGCAGCTTCCGTGGCGCGGGCTCACTTTAATGGATAGAATCTATTTTTCATGAAAAAGCAGGAAATAAGCTGTCTCTTTCATAAAAAGATTTACAAAATGTAATCATTGTTGAAATATTCCCTTTGAACTGCCGTGTCCACGGGGGTCTCCGGCTCCCAGAGTCGTGCTTCATTAGAACCTTCTCGTAAGCAGCTCCAGAAGGGCAGGTACGCTGGTGGTGCCCGGCTTTGATGTCCTGAATGAATGAAAGAAAAGCACAATAAAAAAGAGCTGTTGATCAAGCATAAAATACTCTTTAAGCTGACAGAATAGCAGCGTTAACACACCCTAAGCTGCTTTTAGTTTTTCCCTTTTTTCCTCACATTTTCCTGTGCTTTGTGTACAGTGGGGGTTTGTATTTTATAAGAAGTCTCTGATCTATGTAGTATGCCATTCGCTAACAAAAACCAAAATAGGATTGTTTCTGTCCCACTTGGTTGCCTGACTACTCCCTCCCTTCCTCCCCTTTTCCCCTCACCCCCAACCTCCAAGGCGTGCAGTTTAGCCTTGCAAGGCAAGGGCCCAAATGCCTTGCATAAACTTGAGCCAATTCCTTTTGTGTTGTTGGTTTCGCCGCTCTGATTTTAATACCGCAATTAAAGACAGATTTTTGTTTTCTCAAGAACTTTCTCTTGCAACTGGGGAGATGGAACTGACACAGCTGCTACTTTTAACTAAGAAATTATATCATTAAATAAGAGAAAACCGCCTTGTAGAGTGATTGCTTTCCTGGGATTTTAGTTCTCACGTGGACCTGAAGGCCCAGGACATCTTTTACAATTAGAGAACCCATCTACCCTGGCTTTCTGTATTTGCTCTCCTAGCCAGGCATTTACTTTCCACAAAAGCTGATCAAGTTGTTGTCTCTATTTTATGGAGTCTAAAACTGAGACTCAGCAGTGCTCACTAACTCGCCTAAGGTTATTTTCACTAGTATCTAACAGCTCCAGGAATTTTGTCCCTCGAACTCCAGAGTCCCAGTTCTTACCACCATGCCCACGGCCCTCCAGTAAGTCTTTGGAGCAAACGCAAGTGGGCCAGAGTGCAGTTTTTAATCCAGAAGTCTTTGGCTTCATGAGGTAAAATATTACTTGATGGAAATGCACGGGGAGACCAAGAGAAAAATGTACTTGGTGAGAGAGAGAGTAGGGCAAGCTGGAATCTGGTGAGAGAGTCAGACTTTGGAATAACAGAATAATTGGATTGTGCGTGTACTCTTGGAGGTACTGGATGGCTTATTGGGTAAAAAGATGAGTGTTTTCCCATCTTGAGGTTTGAACCAAAACGGAGGTCTTGGCCGGGAGCAGCACAGTCATTCTCCAGGGATCGGTGGTTTGGACAACTCCTCTGTGCTTGTAGTGAGTAGGCAGCCATCCACGGTACAAAACTATTGCACATGCTACTGATGCAGTCGGCCGCAGCTGGCCCCGTTGCGGCAACTCCCCGGCTGGAACTGCCTGGAGCAGCTTGTGGAGACTTGTGTCCCTCAAGGAACAGTGTCTGTCATGTGGGGAGACATGGACATGTGGCACGAGCTTGCTAGAAGCCGTCCATCTAGATGCCTTGCTTTGCCCTCGTTTGGGTGACTGATGCCAGGCTTCGGGAACCCTGGATACAGCTTGTTCTCCCTTCCTTAGTTAACAGTATTTAGCAAGTAGCTTCTCTGCCAGCCACCAGGCCAGACGCTGGGGATGCCCACCTGAGAAGACAGTGTTCTTAGGAAGAAAACAGGTAATTACAGTTTGGTGACAGGTGAACCCCGGGGGAAAGGCCCCGAGAAAGACCCCTTGGAAGAAGGGACATCTGATCTCAGAACCCAAGGGCTGACAAGTGTTAGCAGAGCCAGGGAGAGAGGTGCAGCCTGTGCCAAGGCCCAGCAGGGAGAAAGCATTTGGCTTTGAGGGATCTGGAAGAAGTTTAACACAGCAAAAGTGTTGAGTGCAAGTGGTGAAAAGATGAGGCCACAAAGGTACGCGGGGCCAATCATGGCCCATTACTGTTTTAATAGTTTCCTGTACGATAAACAAGTCTTGGTTCAGAGTTATTGAAAACAGGCTTTCTTTAATTAAGAAAATAAAATCAGACAAGAAAAATGACTGCAGAGATCAAAGCCCAAGGCTGGCCATAGCAATAACTCACACCTGTGTAGGGCATGTCACCCTTTTCAGAAGAAACCAGTGTAAATCACCCTTTCCCCCTGTGTGCAGAAAGGTCCTCACAGCAAGCCTCTGAGGTCCCAGGTCAGGGGCTGGCTTGCTTGAAGTCACATAAATAGCAGAAAAGGTGGAACTCGGTCCTGGGTCCTTTGGACACTGGATACTTGGCCTCATCAGTTGACATGAGTTTATGAAGATCCTACTTTGAGAAAAGCCACTATCTGCTATCATGAAGGGTATAGAAGTCTAAAATCCAGCCCCTTCTTCCTGCTAGATAATAAAGCCCTTAAGGGCAGGGACCATGTTTATTTTACTCATCGTATCCCCAGAGCCCCGCACACGTAGCACCTAGCACATGGAGGTCCTCAGTGCTTGTTGAATGAGTAAGTGCTCCCGATGGTTTCTACTAACGTGAGAAGCTTGGAGCACCCTAGGAGGCCCTGACACTTCCATGGCGTTAGGATAGGGAGAAGGAGCGACCTGGCTTTTAGCGGATGTGCCCGAGACAACTCACTCGTGTGGGCCAAACAGTGGGTCCATCCGCGGAAAAGCAGATGGCCAAAAAGGCTCAACTGGAAGAGTGTGACCCAGCAGAAGTAGCACCTCCTCAAGGGAGAATGCAAAATGGCGGCCACCGCTCATGCAGTCTTGGTGTATTGGCTGGCCGAGGCCTCGTAGAGGGCTCGAGGTTGGGCCTGCGGGGTGTGGAGGGCCTCCCTGTGTCTGCATGTTTCCGGTTTCTGTGTGTGGCTGTCCTTAAATAACCCACCTTGCCTGGAGAAGAAAGCCAAGTGTCACACCCAGTTCTGGATTCCGCTGTAACAGCCTCCTTCCGCAGTGTTAAACTTTGCCCTTGAGGCCTTTTGTTTAAGTTTTTAACTGGGAAAACAGATTGTGCTGCGTCACAGTCACATTCCGCTCTGCCCTCCTACCACCGCCTTCAGCACCCTCTCCTCTTTTCTGGGGCTAAAGTGAAATATAACTATCTCAAGCAGACATTTTTCTTTCTGCCTCCAAAATGTCATCCCACCCTCTTTGTGAAAAGAGCGTAGAAAAGGCCTTTTTGAAAGTTGTTACACACATGAGAGCGTTTGTTGTTGACTAAGGAGCTGAGTCCATTGCCTTCCTCAACTCTGTCTTCGGCAGCCTCAGGACCAAATTTTGGAAGATGGCCTCTGTGTTCTGATCGCGCTCCACGAGGTGTAAGAAACAGGAGACACTGGCCCGGTCAGAGGCACCGACGGCTATTTCAGGCTTCCTGCTCAGGATGCAGTCGGATAGATAGATGTTGTTTATGGTCCATAAAAACCCGACTACTGTGAGTGTTCCAGAATCCTGGCAGAACGGGATTCGAACTTTCATGGAGCTGTAAATTAAGGGGCGGGAAGTGTGATAAAACTCCTTAGAGAACTGTGAGGGGGAAATGTTGTGTTGCAATGGTTAAATGAAATTTTATAAGTACATTCAGTGTGGAGCTGTTTTGCATTACATGAGTTGAATACCTTAGAGACGTCACATCTGCAGGCACTTTATTAAATCCTTAGTCAGCACTTTTCCAACCTGATGAGATTACTTCTTCATTTGACTGGAGAAAAGGAAAGCTGAGCTCTTGTCCTGGACTGCAGATTTCTTTTGATGTTTCACCTTGAACGTGGAGAGGACAATCACCCCCTCGCTCCATCCCCTCCACACGACCCAAACTGTAGATGCTGTGAATGTAACTGACTAATTGTACGTAACTGGAGCCTTTGTGGGAGTGTGGATTTATGGACCTCCAAAACAACTGTAGCTGAAAGTTCCCGAAGAAAAAATAGATCAAAGCTCTGTGTTTACTTCCTTAATGTAAATGTATCAAGATAACATCACCCTGTGTTGTATTGTAATAGTACCACTCACTGTAGATAAGGGACAGAGATTCCTTTGTAGTCCATCTGGATATGTAGGTTAAATTGAGGGGGTTGTAAAGTATGAAGGCAGAAGCCATATGAAACCTAAGCTTATGTCAGTAAATGTCTGAAGATGGTTTTCCGACTCTCCATTAATGCATTTTGTGGAACGTGTCAACATTTTCCCAGTGATTTGCTACTCAGACCCAACAATTGAATCATCTCAAATTTCTTCTATGTTAAACCTCGTATGGCCCCAAAACAAAAATATGCAGCATCGCTCTTGGATTAATGTCCTGAAACTTGCACTGCTTGCGTAACAGCAATTATAAGAAAATATCAGAGGAGAAAAACAGGCTTTTCCAAACGTTATCTTGTCCATCTGATGTTCTTAGCAGTTCATGGAAGTTTCTAGAAATCAGTTGCCTCATACACGTGTGTATGCTGTCACACTCATCCTGACAGGATTGTGAGGCTCTTCAACAACAAACCAATCAGGAGAAAATTCAGTGAAAATTGATGAATTTTAAAATTATTATTATTAGAACTGTTTATCTGCCACCTCTGCAAATAAGTAATTTAATCCAAGAGACTTCATTCAAATAAAAAGAAATTCCCTGAGTGGTTCCCCTAACCAACTTCCCATTCTGGAAACCCTTGGTCAAGTAGCTGGGTTAATTGTCATGAAGATTAGTGTGATGTTGAAATAAGTACTAATGGTCAAATTATAGGAGTGAAAAAGTTTAAGAATAGGTTTTGGTTTGGGCCTGAAAGGGTTAATTAAGGTTTTTTCACGGGTTATTAAAGACCCCCAACCTCTGCCTTCAGGAGTCATATTGACACCCACCACAGGGCAGCTCGGCTCCTCTATTGACATGTTGCTGGTCAGAGCACAATAGCCTTCTGTGTCTGCAAATCATTGCTAAAATCATCTCAAGGAAAAAAAAAAAAGTTTGAAAGCTTTAACATTAGACAAAAGCCCAAGAGTTGCAGCGCGCAGCTCAAAAACCCGGAGTCAGCAACTTCTATTGATTAAAAACTAACCTTTAAAGTAACTCTGAGAGTGTGTGGTTAGCATTTAAATTTAAACATGTCATGAGTTGATTTGTGTTACTGAATACCAACTCAGAAGGAGTAACATTCACATCGCATTTTTTTTTCTAATTCCCTTAAGCAGCTAAAGTATTTCATGAAATGTCAATAGGGCAAAAAAAAAAAAAAAAAAAGAGAGGGAGGGGGCCAACGCCCGGCCTTGTAGTTTCCTTTCCCATGCAAATATCCACCCCCCAAAAGAAAAGTGTGGAGAGTGAAACACAATAATTAGTCCTTTGTCTAACTTTCCCTAGTGCCAGAGAAAGACAGATTAATTAAATATACAACAGTGTTGGTTTTTGGAGTGGGGGTCTTGCTTGCTGTATAGGTCATAAATTAGGCAGAATAAATACTTCAATGTGTTTGCAGCAGGCCTGCTACGTCAGAACCACTGGAAGGTTGGTGGGAGGAGAGCAGAGGGTTTCTTGCTAATGATAGTCACGTCTGGGTCTGTCTGGTTGCTCTTAGCAACCAGACATGATGTAACACCAGGATGAACTTGAACTTGGGGGACTTGAAAAGAGAACAATAGACCAGAGCAATCAATAAAGCCTATTTCAGTGAAGGATTACAGAGCTGCTCTGGGGTAACCTTGTCGGCAAGGCACATACTGAATAGTAAGATGTGTGAAGAAACTTTTTTTTTTTTTTTCCGCTTTGCTTTTTAAGAGAAGTGCAGAGGCACTGCAGATTTTTGTAGTGCCCTGAGGTCTCGTCCAGAAACCGTGGTGTGGAAAACTGCTCCCCCTGCTGATTCACCGGGTCCCAGGCCTTTGCTTCAAGAACTACCGTAGTGTCACATTTAAGAAGCCTGGAAATTTCACAACCGACTTAGAAAGTGTGAAAACAGAAATCGGAAGCGTTATTCCCGCACCCAGAGTTGGAGGCTGTTTTGTGAAAGAGGAAGCAGCTCTAACGTGGCCGGAGTCAGCTATTGGGAGAGGCCTCCCAAAAACACCCACTGGCGCTTGTCCTCCCTCTCTCTCTTCACTCCCTCTCTCCATTCTTTTGTCCTGTTAGATTTAGGCCATGTGTATGTGCCAGGATGATTTCCTTTCAGGACACAAGAGGCTTTATTGTGTCCCTCAAAGCATGTGGTCAAAGAATCACATCTGAAAGTATACAGGACGAGTAGTTTTTCAGTGTAGGCTAAGGCTTTTTAAACTCCTCTGGAAATCAAAGGCAGCTTGTGTGACCAGGAAATCTAACACCAACCTCCGAGGAACTATCGTGTAGCCATTTATCCCTGGGGAGCAAACGAGTCCTTACTTTACCTAATTGAATCTCTTCCACAGGGATGAGTCTTCACCTGACAGAATCAGCCCAAACGTAACCCTTTCTGATCCTGCCAACTTAGAGAACGCAGAAGCGTTCACTTGTGCTAAGTGTTGATGATTTTACTGTAAGTGGTGATAGATGTAGTGGATTTGTCAAGATCTCTCTAAAGAAAAGTTGGCAAAAGCCATACACTTTTTCATTTCACTGGAGAACCTGACTCTGATATCAGTCCATAATTGGTCACTTTGTTTAGCTAACAGAAAAAGAAATGCTAGCAGACAAAGTGATATATCACCAGACACTTGCTCAAAGCTAATCACCTGAGGATTTATGAAAGGAAAAGGTAGCCAGTAACTGGGCCCAGCAGGCACATAGAAGGCTCTCAATGAATTTTGAATAAACAAAAGCATGAAGGAGAGTATGCAAGGGCCTCATTTTTCCCTGGGCATTAATAGGGTAAAATCCTGACATGACATCTTAGTATGTGTCATTTTTGAATATATTATTTTAGAACTACTGAGCCAAAAGGAGCATTTTGCATCATAAAATCTTACACATATAAGGAAATGGCATACAGGAGAAATGCTGTGGTGTGCCCCAAATCACGAAGAGGTCTGGGACAGCACTCTCTCCACTTCATCTCGACTTACTCTTGTGTCACTACTGGCCACCAGTGCCTGTTAGACGAATGTCACAATTATGTCTTCAGGGCCTGCATCTCATTGAAGAGATGATGAAAATCATCGGGGTAGCCATTCCTTGCCACACGCAACCGCTTCCTTCTCCCGTTTTCCATTCATTCAACTCTTCTTCACTGAGAGCATTCTGTGTCCCAGGCACTGGGCTGGGCATTGAGGATTGAATGAGAAACACGATGGCCAAGTTTCCTACCCTCCTGTAACTGCCCCCACCAGATAACAAACCCCTTATTTGTATTTCAAGCAGACAGAGATGCCCCGTTTTGTAGGGCATACTCAGAATGTTGGCAAACCCCAAAAAGACAATGAATTTTAATTTCAGAGGAGTAAGATCTGCTTCGGTGTTGCAAGATTTCCTATTGTCTGTCATGCCTTTGCTTTTTCCAGCGAATCCCTCCCGCATCCCGGACGAAGGTCCTGATTTCAGGGTTGGAGAGGCAACTTTTGAAACATGTTGTTTTGCAAATTGTTCTTCTAATTGTACTTTGCCTTTTGTCTTCCAGTCCTGGTACCTGGGATAAAAGTTGCAGCGTCCCACCATCCACCAGACAGACCACCTGACCCCTTCTCAACTCTGTAACATGGACGCAACCTCAACCCCGCGCGCGGTTACAACTTCACTGTCAGTGGAAGGGGAGAAAAATCGATTCAAATCAACTCGTACATGGAAACAGCAAGCATTATGGTCAAACAGCAAAGGCCATAACCTTTTGGGATTTGTGTTTTTTTTTTTAATACTTTAGGGACTGTTGTAATTTCTCATATGGTGCTGGAAATGGTTGGGCTTTGTAACATTTGGAATGTTTCCATGGTAGTGTGAGCATTAGGCGATGTGGCTAGCAGAGGACTACCCTTGCTCACTGACTTCCTCTTGCAACACACTTTCCTTACAGAGCCTGACTGTTTCACAGTATTTCATGAATTTACCCACATAGGTGTGGTCCTCCTTGAGCATCAAGGAGGCGCATGGAGAACTAAATCTTTTGTAGTAGCTGAGATCTGCAATATCTAACTTACGGGACAGTCAAAGGGCAATGTTTTTCTGTAACATATTGGAAAAAGAAAATGCAGTTATGTTCCTTTTTTCTTTTTTCTTTTAGTTTGGTTTGGTTCAGCAGTCAGCAGTTAAGTATATAACATGGCCCGCAAGGACAATGAATCCACTCACATTGCAGAACAATTCCGAAAATGGCAAACTACTGCTACTATTCAGTTTTTTAAAAGTTTTGAAATGCTGCACTTAACATTTAAAAAAAACAACATTTTTTTCAACAATTTCAACAATGACACAAAAATTCACATGGAAATGGGGAAGATGGTCTGTTTTGACAGAAACTGACAGGAATCAATCAAAACAATCGAATTTTGAATTGAGTAAAGTGCAATTTCATTGGATAGCTAAATATCTTTGTAAGATAGAGATTGTTGAAAATTCTATTTTTGTTTTTCAAGTCCTTTCACCCCAGGACTCTAAATTATTGGGGTAAAAAACAGCCTTGCAAGAAAAAGGGGAGCTATTTTTGCTTTTTATGTTTTTTATTGTTAGACTTGTATCCCTTTAAAAACTGAAGGAAAATTAAAAAAAAAAAAAAACAAAAAAACAAATCTAATGGTGCTTTTACCACAATATGTTAACTACATTAAATGCTAATTAATTATTTTCTGTTATCAAAGCACATGACTAAAATGAAATCATGGTATCTGTTAATTTTATAAGCTAGAAGTCACTATAATGGATTATGCCAATTCTGAAAATTTTTACATGTATCTGGCAACATAGGATTTATTAGTTATCAGACACCTCATTGTACCAGAGATTGTCCAGAAGTTTTAAAGACCTTTGCGTCCCTGAACTGGGCTATGGGATAATAATAATAATAATAATAAATAATAATAATAATAATGAAACCAATACTGACACAAATGCTGGTGCCCATTCAGATCAAGGGTACTTGTTAGGGAAAAAAAAAAAAGTTTGCACCCCCAAATGTCCTGTATCTTATGTAAAAAAAAAACAAAAACAAAAAAACAAAAACAAAAAAAACAAAAAACCACAGAAACAAAAACAAAAAAAAGTGCAAGTGATTTTTCTACCAGACAGCGAAGCACCCCTTTGCTTCCCATGCAACTTCAAGAAGGTTTCCTATCCTATACATATATATACGTTCTGGTTGGCAAGCCCTGCTGATCAGAGAAAGTCTCTGCATGTTCTAGTGTTAGTAACTAATTTTTATATAGTTAATGTAGGATAAAGTAGAGTGCATTAAGACACAATATTGTAATCCCTACTCTAGGCACTTGCCTTTAAACTATGTTTTTCAGCCCTTCAGAAGGGTTCTACTACTGTCCTATACAATCAAGTAACTGAAATTCTTGGGAAGACACTTTGCTCCTCATCTTTCCCCCCCCCCAAACAACGTTGTTTTGTTTTGTTTTTTTTCCTTAATTTGCACGAAAACAAAAATTCCATATCAATGTGCCTTGCCCTGGATAGCGATTATTTGTGGAATTGTTGCACATACTCCTCTATTGAAAGGGGTTTTTCCCTAGTCAAGCATTTGGAGACACTTTTTGTAAATGTGACTTTTATGTCAGCCATCGTCAGTTTCAACATCTAGAACTAAATAGGAAGCTAGTTGTCCCGCAGATAGGAGTAGTCTTTATTGTCCTGTACGGTCGGTGGCAGTGCTATTCTGAGATCTGTAGATGCTTAGAATATCAGTATTTTGGATGTTGCTGCATTTTACAATTTATTTGGAGTCTTCCTTTATTTTCCCCCAGATATATGAAAATATGCAATACCTGCTTATATCATGTAGAAAAGCTTAGCAATTATTAATTTTTCTTTTCTTTTTTTTTTTTTTATTTGACCAAAGTCAGTGCTGCACTTGACGCAGTGTGTTTTAGGTGTTTGTCTTTGTACTTTTTTGTGATTTTTGAATGCACGTGCGCAGGAAGGGCTCCTCTTAGAGAAGCAGTCAAACTGTGAAGCACTAAGCTGACCCTGCTTCAAGCAATTTTGTTTTTACAACTGTTCCTTTCACAAGCAAGCCTTAAAAAAAAAAAAGACAACTTCCTTTTTCCTCAGCTCCCACACCCCATTTTTCTTAGCAGCCTGCAGTCAATCCACATTCAATGAGAAGTATATAATGCCCATTTTTATATGCACGTTTTTAAACTTCCAAGTTCTGAAAATTGTTTACTGGTTATCTCTATTTAAGGAAAAAAAAATAAAATAAAACATTTTGGATTTTCATATGTGTCTGATAAGTGGTTGAATAGTCGTTTGGCGCTGTTGTACGGTGTGTCAGTGTATGGTGTCACTTCCTATAGCCAGCCAGCATACTTTGCCTTCCCTTATAGCACTTAGCTGGGCATTACTTTATTATGACATATGTGCACTAAAGAAAAAAAAAAAGAAAAAAGAAAAAAAAAAAGAAAAAAATAGCAGCTTTCAGTGCTTCACAGTGAAGGGAAAAAGCCTAGACAAACATTTTGTCAGAACCTTGCAATAAGCCAAGGTAGTACCAGTAAATTGGTTGTATATACAATAAAATTGCACCCTTTTTTAAACAAAACAAACTAAGCAATAGTTTGGGCAGTTTTAGTTGTTTTTAGTGAGCATGTTGTAGTCATGACTGCAAAGAGAGAGAATAAACTGCCCACTCAGAAGATATGTAATTTGTATTGTTGTATAGTTTTATTGATTACACTGATTTATTCTACCCTATTTTATAATGCAGGACTTTTGTAATGTTGTTTAAATGAGGAAAAATTTCTGTCAAATTAGCCTAGCGAAATTTCTGATTGTTCATTATAAAGGCAGCGTTCATAGAATTGCTTTTCTTTCTTTTTTCCCCCCTCCCTTTGGGAACTGGATTTAAGTTTAAAACTTTCCTGTTTCCTTTTTTTTTTTTTTTTTGTAAGTATTTAAATACAGTTTTTTTTTTCTCTCAATGGTATAGCATATTCCTATGCTTGAGAAGTATAGGTCTACTGAAAAACCATTGTAAATGGACATTACAGGTATGCTGTATTTTTGAAGGTATTTTGTTGTATTAAGTTTGATGAAGCTAAAATTAGGGAACTCTGAACAGATTTGCAGGAAAAAAATGTTTTAAAGGCTTTAAAACATTAGGGAGGCAGTCTAGGGTGATAACGAACAGGGGTTAAGTATTAAATACAGTAAGTTACATTTTTGTTCATGTTTCATTGTCCAGAAAGCAGCAGGAAACTGTAGTTCAGTTGTGATCAAGCAGGAAAAAAGAAACACCAACAATATGAGTGTTTTGCTTTTTCGATTAAAAGCCTAGCGAAGATGTTTGAGGAAGACTTTGGTACATGGGGTGTGTAGACAGACAGACTGAGAGCTATCAGCATTTGAAGGCCCAGCCCTTAACTCTGAGACACATTCGAATTTTTTCTCTCCCATCAAATGGCATTAACAAGATTGGCAAAGATAAGTCCCTCCAGTAAGTCTCCGTGTTTTTTCTTTGGGAACTGAAGTCAGAGGCACGAACATTAAATCTTACTATTTTTTCTCTATACTTTTTCTTCCGGCCCTTCTCCCGGCTACCAAAACGTCCCTTTCCTGATCATTTCCCGGTTCAGGCCCTCTCCCTGGTGCCACTCTCCATCCTCGAAAGCCCTTTGCTTTCCTCTGAGGTTGAACTGATGTTTCTACTTCACCACACCCTGGCATGACAGTCACGTATTGTCAGCTCACTCCCCAGCCTCGCCCCCCCCATATCCCCCCACCTCAGGTGTGGCTCTAGGCAGGCCGACAAGGTTGCACTTCCCAAAGCTTGTGCTCTTCATTTTCTGACAGGAACCCCGACTTCCCAGAACCAGGGTGTTCAGTCAGCCCCACAGGAATATGCAAAACCCATCTCAAAAAGTTTGTCTTTCACTCATTCAAGCCCCTAGCCCTATATGCTTTGAATTCTGTAGTTACAGTGTCATAAAGGTTTTATGAAACCTGCATTAAGAAAAACATTTTTCCCCCTGTGGTTTTTTCTGGGGGGAAGGGTTTCTAAGAATGTCATTTAATATACTTTGCATCATGTCTCTGGAAATATCTTTGTCCATAGTAGTGGTGGTTTTCTCTTTTTCTGTTTTTTGTTTGCTGCTTTTTTGTTCCTCTCCTTCGTTCTTTCTTTCTTCTTCTTTTTCCTTTTGATAGCAGGCCTCCGTAGAACAAATCTAAACCACAACCGGCATGGTAATGTAAGGAGAGCTTCAGTGACACCTCGCAACCACCCTCCGAGATCTGTCCCAAGACAGTCTCAGAAAGCTGCACTGCCCACCGGCTCGGCTTTCGTTCCAAACAGGCCTCCAAGGCCAATTCTGTCTTGAAGTCAATGCATGTATTTACTGTTTGACAGTAAACCCGCTCTGCCTTCTCCACGTCCAAGGCTGTGCATCCGTCTAATTAGTGTCGTGTACGTTTTCCTTTTATTTTTTCCAATCAAAAAGCAGTGGGATGAAAATCGCTTTGATATATAGCAGGTAACATTGAAGCTATTCCATAGCACTTAACTGTAGTGAATATTGTGTCACCAATTTTGAAATCAATTTAATGTTTAATGCAAATCCATTACATGGTGCTATTACAGGCTGACAAAATGATTTACACAAATGTGACAACTTGGGCTCAATTCACTCTGCTTTCCAACAGTGTAAATGCATAGCAGTGTTTATCTGCATGAGAACTATGCACTAATCTATCTGAAGAAAAAACTATATCAACTTCGGTATCTACTTTCCGTTTACTTCGATCCTTGCCTTTTTGGTCATTGTTATAATGCCAGCTTTAGGACAGAAAGAATTATAAGAAAACCAGCATAATACCTGATATATTAAAATGTAGTGCCTGTGAAATCTGTATTATATTGCTCCTCTGAAGTAAGATTTTTCTACACCGGTAGCCTTCGCTGTCTGTCAGTCAGGACCTTCTGGTATAGGTGATGTAAAATAACCGTACAATATTAATGCATGCTATTCCATAATGCTTAGTGAACTGTATGAATATTACTCAAAGTTATGTTAGTCTTTTTTTCTGACTTGGTTCTTGTCAGCTAGGTTTCAAGGTATTTCACTGAGAACGCAAATTCTGTCTTTTCTTGATTTCGGCGGTTTTCAGTATTTTGGAGGTATACATTTACTTAAACTCAGTATTACTTGTGTTTTGTTTTTGTTTTTGTTTTCTGTCTTCTTTTTCCTAGGGGACAAGCATGGGTGTTTGATTTCAGAAATCAGTACCTGGCGAGATTTTCGTTTCAAAACGACCGTTTGAATGGCAAGGACTCTGCTCCGAGGACACTTGAGAACATTTCCGAGCGAGGGGCCTTGCCCTGGCCCCTCGACTGAAGCTGTGCCGACCCTGAGACGTTTTCTTAACGGACAGCATTCAGCCAGGGACCCATGCTTGATCCATCTTCACACCAGACCTCCTCATATCAAAAGGAAAAAAAGAAAAAAAAAGAAAAAAAAACTTTAAGAAATCACGTGGCTATTTAGTTTCATGCACAGTTGCAATATTTTCTTCAAAAATAAAACTCTGTACAAACTTTGGGCCCGATTCATAAGAAAAAGAAGTTTGCTATTAACACGGGATTTTTTAATGTACTTTTTTTGGTCTCAATTTGAAACTACTTGCTTCCCAAATTAAAGAAATGTCATCTCATTTTTTCCCCCCTCAGCCAGCACCCATCTGCCTTTTACTCCCCAAAGGGTTATGTCCCCCAGATCGGGGGAGGAGGCGTGGGGAGCGGATCCCGGAAATGCTCTGAAAGCTCTGGGGACCCCCACCGCCAGCCCTTGATGGGAGGGCGGTGTGGCGGGAGGGCCTCATCCGTGTGCCTCACACGTGGACCCGTTACTCCACTGGATTCCAAAAACCACGTTTCCAGAATGTTGTCTGAACCACAAGAGTATACAGTGGAAGTGCTACCTCTAACCTCACCAGAGCACCTTCATGGTGGAAAACACCCGCCAGGTCGTACAATGTGAATTTTTGTATCTCTACAGTGGTTTCAAGGACCAATCGCGTCCAACGTAGTGGGCCATTTTTCCTGCTATTTTGTCCTCAACTTCTGAAAATGACAAAAGCTTCCCCCCCCCGGTATTTGTGTTCTTATTTTTTATTTTATTTTATTTTATGATTTTTTTTTTTTTTTTGGTAATATTCTGTAAAATAGTATCTTTTTGTGAGTGTTTGTGTCATAAGGCCGCCAGCTTCCCTGGGAAGGAGGTGTCTGCCAGCTCTTTCCCCTCTCC
>CAUYQG010102878.1:0-11600 GCA_963574415.1 Tarsius wallacei
GGGGGGGAGGGGAAGGCGATGGGATTAATGGTGATAAATATCTGTCTGGGGATGGGGAGACACCTCTTATCATCAAGGGTGCCTGAACGAAGCATTTTTGTATGCCTAACCCCTAACTGTATCCCATAATACCATAATAAAAAAAATTATTAAAAAAAAGTTAAAAAAAAAAAAAGAATATCCTAAGCAAAGTAGATAGGAGAAAATAATACACTTTAAATGCAGAATATCATAAAATATAGTAAAAGTTAGATAAATATAATTAATAATCATTTGCAAAATTGAATAAAGTAGATTTATGGCAATTATTTAAAAACAAACAACAGAAGATAGAAATACAAATGCCCTTAAGGAGGAATAGGAAGCAGAAATAAAATAGACAAAGATACATTTCCCAACTCCTTTCTGAAAAAACACTAAAATTCAAAATGGGACAAAGAGCAAAGAAGAAGATACAAGACAAATTTTCTTTATTTCAAGATACAAAAGCCTAAATAATCAAATATTATTTATCATTTTATTTAAAGAATAATAACAAATACAGCTTATTTAGAAAGTACACTTTCGGCTTGACATGGCTATTCTATTAATATAATTCATCACAGTTATGGGTTAAAGAAGTTGAAACTATTTATACAACTTTGGTCTCAGAAAGAAATAAAAACTACTTTAAATAATCCATGACACATGAGCATATTAAAGACTTAACTACATACAAATTAAAAATATGGGGCAGGCCGGGCATGGTGGATCAAGCCTGTAATTCCCGCACTTTGGAGGCCAAGGCTAGAGGATTGCCTGAGTCCAGGGGTTTGAGACCACTCTGGGCAACTTGGTGAGCCCTCTATGATAAATTAAAAAAATTAGTCGGGCATGGTCGCGTACACCTGTGGTTCCAGCTACTTGGAAGGCTGATGAGGAAGAATCACCTGAACCCAGCAGGTCAAGGCTGCTGTGGCCATGAGTGTGCCACTGCACTCCAGACTGGGTGACAGAGTGAGACTCCTACTCAAAAATAAAAATAAAAATAAAAATAAAAAAATAAGGCAATTCCTGACATCAGTTTGGTTTGCGTATTTCTAGATAACTTTTTTGCGGCATACATCTATTCATATATATATGTACCTGTAGCAGGTATGGTCAATTGTTCTGTATTATTTAACTTTTACTGACTAAAAAAACACTCAAGAGCTTTGTTTTTAAAAAATAATACACATTTATTATTGCTCAGGAGTCCATGGACAGTAGGGTAGGTGGCACTGATGAATGTGTTGAAGCTTTCTTGCATAAAAAGGAGACCAGAATATGTCACCCTAAAATGTATCTTATTGACATAAAAATTGCTTTTGAGCTAAAGGTACTTTGGAAGCAACAGAGGAAAAGCTCTATCTTCTCCATTTGCTGCCTAAAGAAAGGACATAAATTCTTATTTACTGAAGACAACACTTGTCAGCTCAGAGATGCCAACAGAGAAATCCACGAACAAACCTTACTCCATTAGTTTCTTTCCATATATTTACCTTCCACAGTATCCTGCATTTGGAAACTCAAACTGCTTTTCTTTGTCCTGTCATTTCTCCACAAATGTATTGTTCTTTGTTGAAGGTGCTACATAAGCCATGCTTTTTAGTTACTTTTTATTGAGGTCTCTCCTATGTGATACAACCTGTACATGGGGTCTGTGTTAACTACAAAATTAGGAGGATTGAGGAGGAATTATATTTTTTTCTTCACATTCATTTGGGAATTGCTTGGCTCTAGGCTGGTTCAAGATTTGCTTCCTTGTGCTCTACAAAGTTATATTGTCAAGAGGGTCCATACAAGGAGGGGACTAATCACGCTATTTTTTTTCAAGCCACCTAACATAAGAGCCAAGAAAGAATACTGTATTATTTTCACATATCCTGATAAAATTTTGATGAAATCCATATGTCATATGAAGAGAAAAAAATGATTTGTGAGCTAGGAAAAGAAGTATTTCCTTCTAATGATGAAAGATATAGAACTCATGCCAATAATCAGTAACACATTTAATGATAAAATATTTTATGAATTACTGCTAGAATCAGTTTAAGACAGAGGTGCCCTCTTTTATTATTGAGTAGAAATAGATCAATAGATTATTGGAATATCCCATCTACTGGCCTGTTCTATACATATCCTAAGGGTTAATGGACCACAATGTAAATAGATTATCTTCAGTGCTACTTTAATTAAAGAGTGTAAAGAAGATTCCCTAAGGGATGAGTAATTAGTCAGATGCCAACAAACAGGGGTGGATCTCGGGAGTTAGTTCTATCAGCAGGATGAAAATTTGGCAATAATAGTGTCATTTTTATAGCACTGTCAGCAGTTGCTTCAAATAGAACATTTGTTAAGTAAATTCTAATGATGGTTTCATTTTTTATTCTGTATACAGTATTAAAGGAAAGGTGGCAGCTTAATTATATTGAATATAAAACATCTGACATTATTGTTTATACCATTGCAAATGCAGTTTAAAATGTCTTGCATTGAAGACAAGATGATTGACTTGAGTTGAAGATATACATACAAATTTTGGTGGAGGACAGTATTATGGTATAAACAAAGCTCATATCGAATTAAGAAACCTTTGAAGCAAAAACATATTTGGAATGTACTGTGATATACATATTCGTAATTGCATCCAAATAAGATTCAAACTTGTACCACCAATTCAAATAGAAGGTACAATTTTGCAAATTTACGTATATTTTATATACATACATTTTGAGTAACTGTAAAACTTTCATGATGATGCAAATTATGAATACACAAACATACATGAACATAGCGGTATATAATTTCTGGTTTTGCTGCCCATAATCCCTGGGATGTTAAAGTTACTTAAAGTTCTTCAAAACCACTTTGTAAATCAATCTAAATTTCTTAAAATAGTATTAAACTGCTTTTTGCTTTTGTAAGTGAATCCTTGGTAGCAATTTTTTCTACATCTGTTGGAAATGTTTATTTAAAAATATAGAAAATAATTGTTGAAAAGAAAACTTTCAAACTCAAATTTATTTCCCCCAAAACACTAAGGAGGAAATGAACACATGAAACAAAATGAAAACCTAAGCAGGTTACATGATTTTAAAATTCTATCATTATATGTTAGATTAGTTCAAATTTCAAAATAATTTTTAATGACACATCTATTTTAATTAGATTGATTTTTATTCTGGACCAAAATACAATGAATTGAGAAGTGCCACAATTTTGCATGCCTTTTAATTTGAAAAAGTATTCAAAATACTTGGGAAAATATTTTACATTTGCATAAGAAAATAACTAAAATTGGGAATATTTTTATTTAACAAAATTTTATCTGAACGTACAAGATTTCTCAATATCTGTGTAGTTTTTTCTCAATTCAAAATATTATGATCTTCAGAGAAGACACTATTAAAAATGCTGACAAACATGTTAACAGTAAAATAAACTTTAAAGAATATTTTAGAAAATTTTACTTAAATTTGATAACAACCATACTAAAATATTTCTTCTGAAAATATAATTAAGAGAATATTAAAGACAGATACATATAATAGATATATTAAAGTATATGATATGCATTACTATAAATAATTCTGTTTGTTAACTTTAACTTTCATTTAATCAATATGAAAAAGATTTTAGAATGTTGTGTTAAGGTATAAAGAGTTTTATTCTTAAAGATAGTTTTTGAATACAAATATATAGTTCCACAAACATAGTAAAAGCTAGTTTCCCATTCAAATCATATACATTTCAAGAAGCTAAATAATTTTAATTATTTTAATGCTTTCCTTTATTTCTAACCTGTTCTGTAGTGTAAGATACATTTATGATTATCTTACTCTGAATGCCATACAGTATAATTGAAAAAAAATTCCAAACAGAGATGCATGCCAGTAAAATTCAAACATTCAGAATTAGAGATTCAAAACCCTATCATCTAAATATTGGGGAAAAATAAGCATATTATTCATATTTACAGCATCACATAGATTTTACCACATAGAAAACAAAGTGAAAGGCCTTGCCAGATGGATGACTACAATAACAAGAGATAAATTATTCTGAGTGCTAAGAAAGACTTGGAAAGCAACAGTGATCAAACAAAAGTAAAATTTAGTTTTTGTCTTTAAAAATAAGAAGAAATGAAAAAGGAAAAGTACCATATTTAATGGACTGTATGATTAAAATATTTTCCACATATCAAAGTTTCTGAAAATTTAATGAGTCTTATTATTAGTTTTAGACAGAAAACAGGCATGATGTGATTGTCACTGCCAGCTTATACTCAACTTTTATGCAGCAAATCTCTTCATGCTATCGTCACATCAGTTTAACTAGGTACATAGTTAATGTTATACATGTAAAGTCAAACTGTTGTTTAAAATGTCTAAAAGGACTAATGAATTTCTAAGTCAAAATGAAAATATGTTGTATACTCAGAAAGACATAGAAATACAACACTAAGTTATAAAGTTGATATTGTTACAGCAAATTTTTATCACTGGAAGACTGACTACAATCTCATGCTTTTCTGTTCCAAAACAGCAAGCAAGGGCTTTATAATAAATAAGAAAGGAGAGTATACGCTAGTAGAAGAAACTGTATTACTTTTATTACTGAGATGCATGCAGAAGATTGACTATTGCAAGTAAAGCCTAGGAAAGTATGAAGTCCCTCAAAGTGCTGGATGAAATTTTAAATCAAAGAGAAGTATCAAAAACTAAAGGACAGGAAGAACTGTAGAATGTTGAGGGAATGTACAGCGGCAGTTATCTTTTACAAAGGACTATATGACTATCGACAGTTTTAATGTAATAAATGTACAAAGAAGAAAATTCAAAACGGAGTTATTTTATTTAATCTTAAATATTTTCCAAATTTGACATTAATTTTTTTCTCCATGACCTCTGAAATATTCAGGATTGTAAATTTTATTGTATAAATGTAAGAAGTTGTGTTAGCCAGGGTCCTGGCTACAAAGAGATCACTCAAAACATTTAATGGAGAGAATATTTAGAATTTATATTTTGATGGTAGGACCTATAAGATTAGTTGATTAATTGGCTTTAATTTCTGAGATAAAGGATTAAGAATAAATGCAGAGTTATGCTTTTTTCTAAGAAGTAGATAGATGATATTGCCAGTGTGTGAGATAGCGAGAGGTAAAAGAGAACACGTTTGGAAGGAAGATCAGAATTTCCGTAGACATCTACTACATTTGAGGAATCTATTAGATGTCCAAGTGGGTATGTTGTAGGCATCAGATATAAGCATCTCAAGTTCAGAGAAGTACTTAACATGGTGACATAAACTTTAGTATCATTGCCATAAAGTTGGTATTTAAAGCCATGACAATAGATGAAAATCACCTCAGAAAACATATATGAAGAAAAAGAATCTCAGGTTGAAACTTGTAGCATTTCCAAGTCAGAGAAAAGAGGGGAAATCAGGGAAGGAGACCCAGAAGGAGTGGCTATTGAGGCAGGAAAATATAAAAGGGGGTTGGGAAGGAGTGAAGTATTGGAAACCAAGAGAAGAAAGTGTTTGAAAGCAAGGAAGTGATTAACATTAGTGTTAAATGCTGCTAATAAGCCAAGTGAGATGAGGACTAATGTAGTTGATTATAGTATTAATAAAGTGGAAGTCATCAATAACCTGTATCAGAAGAGTTTCTGAGCTCAGGAGAGGAGAGTATCAAAGCCTAATCTGAGTAGATTTTAGAGAAAAAATTAGAAGAATTGAACATTAAGGAGGCAAAACAAAGTAGGGCACTAACTAATGAGATAGTTGCTCAGGAAAGTCCTTTTCTTAAATATGAGAAAACAATAGCATGTGTGTATGCTGATTAGAAATGAGGATAGAATTAATACCGGACATAAACAAAAAAGAAAATTGTCAAGGAATGGCATCTAATGTACAAATAGGGGGGTTGATTGGGAAGATTGTGTAAAGAATGATAATAACAAGAATGAAATTCAAGTGTGAAGAAGTAGAGGTGAAAACTTGCAGGTTCTTTTGGTTGTTCTCTTATGAAATAGGAAGGATGTATCTACAGAGAGTGAGTATGGAGACATGTGTGTGAACTGTTTTGTGCCCCAAAACATAGTAATGTTTGTAAATGCTCTCCATGTGTTTGAAGAGAGTGTATTCTTTAATTGTTCTCTCCACAATGCAATTTTATGTGTGTGTATGTGCATGTGTATGTATATAAATGTGTGTATATATATTAAAGCAAGCATGCTAATTATATTGGTTTTATCATTGAGATATTGAAAACTTTCTTATGTTTCATCTTTTTTTTCTTTATATCTGCAATATGAGGATAGTAATACATACCTGAGATTATAGTTGCAGTATGTGATGTTTATATTTTTTTTAAGATGTGTGATACAATTCAGGATTAAGATTAGATATAGAAATGGTCATTGTACAGGTAAAGTTTGGGGCTGATTTTGGTCCCTACTTCGTTTGATTTGAGAGCAGGCACCCTTATTAATGAAATGTTCCCCACTTCCCTGACAGTGTCCCACTAATGACAATTTCTTTCTTATAGTATTATGGTAATTGTTCAGGATCTGTTTATGAGAGAAACATGTGGTACTCAGTTATTTGCTTCTGGGATAGATCACGGAGTATTGTAGACTCTAAATCCATCCAAGTTGCTGTGAAGTTCATAATATTGTCTTTATGGCTGCGTAATATTCCATCACGTACATGCACTACATTTTTTTAATACAAGCTACATTCGATGGGCAGCACGGTTGTTTCCATGTTTTTGATATTGTGAAAATAGTGACGCAAAAAAGCATGCATGCGCAGGTATCTTTTTTGTAGAATGATTTGAGTTCCTCCAGGTATATTCCCAGAAGGAGGACTGCTTGGTTATATGGAAGGTCAATTTTTAGGTCTTTTAGAAATAATCACACTGTTTTCCACAGAGGTTGTACTAGTTTACACTCTTACCAACAGTGTATAAGTGCTCCCTTTTCCCCGAATGGCCATCCTGACTGGAGTTAGGTGATATCTCAGTGTGGTTTTAATTTGCATTTTTTTATGACTAGCGCGGCTGAACATTTTTTCATGTATCTACTGACTGCTCACATGACTTCTTTTGAGAAGTTTCTATTCATATATTTTGCCCACTTTTAAATATGGCTTTTTTTTTCCTTTATTGCACGTTTGAGTCCCTTATAGATCCTAGATGTTAGGCCTTTGTCAGATACACATTTGACAAATATTTTTCCCAGTCTGTGGGCTGTCTACCTGCTCTCTTGGTGGTTTCTTTGGCTTTGTAGAAGCTTGTCAGTTTGATGAGCCTCCACTTGTCTATCTTATCTCTTATGGCATGGACACTAGGGGTTTTGATCAGTAGTTAGTTGCCAGTTTCAATTTCCATAAGGATGTCTCCTGCATTTTCTAAGGTTCTTATAATTTAAGGTTTTACATTTAGGTCTTTGATCCATTTGATTTTAGTGTATAGTGATAGGGAGGGGTCTTGTTTTAATCTTACGCATGTGGTCAGCCAGTATTCCTGCACCATTTATTGAATAACTTCTCCTCTCCCCAGTCATTTGTCAAAGATGAGTTGGTTGGGAAATTGAGGTTTTGCTTCTGGAATCTCTATTCTGTTCCACTTGTCTATATGCCTATTCTTGTACCAATACCAGGCAAATTTTATTATTGTAGTCTTATTTCTGTAGTTTTGTTTCTAGTTCTGAGAAGAATGATGTTGGTAATTTAATGGATATTGCATTAATCTTTAGATTGCCTTGAGTAGAATGGACATCTTAACAATATGGATTCTTAACAATGGCTTAACAATGTTGATCCATGCGCATGGAATATTTTTCCATTTGTGTCATCTTCGATTTCTTTGAGCAGTGTTTTGTAGTTTTCTTTTTTTAAAATTTATTTATGTATTATAAAGATGTAGGGCACAATTAAGGGTTAGTATATAAACACCGATCATGCAGGTACCCTTGTTGATGAGGTATGCCCCTCTCCTCCCCTAGCAGTTTCCCTCCACTGCCAGTCCCCCACCCTGACAGTTTTCCACTACTGCCAATCGCTTACTTATAGCATTATAATTGTTCAAGGTCACCTTGTGAGTGAGAACATATTGAACTCCGTTCTTTGTTTCTGTGATAAATCACTGAGCATGATCGACTCCAAATCCATCTAAATTGCTGCAAAGTCCATATATTTGTCCTTCTTTATGGCTGCATAATATTCCATTGTGTATATGTACCACATTTTTTGAATCCAGTCCAGCTTCAATGGACAACAGGGTTGGTTCCATGTTTTTACTATTGTGAATAGAGCTGCAACAAACAAACGTGTGCAGGTATCTTTTTTGGAGAAATATTTGAGTTTCTCCGGGTATATTCCCAATAGAGGAATTGCTGGGTCATATGGAAGGTCAATTTCTAGTTCTTTCAGAAATCACCACACTGTCTTACAAAGAGGTTGTACTAGTCTGCATTCTACCAGCCGTGTAGAAGTGTTCCTTTTTCTCCACGTCCTTGCCAGCATCTGCTGTTGTTCGTTTTATTAATGATGGCCATTCTTACAGGGGTTAGGTGGTATCTCAATGTGGTTTTGATTTGCATTTATCTGATGATGATGAGGCTGAGCACTTTTTCACATGTCTGTTGGTTGCCCGTATATCTTCTTTTGAGAAGTGTCTATTCGTGTCTTTTGCCCACTTTTTAAAGGGGTGGTTTGCTTTTTTCCTTCTGGTGCATTTGAGTTCCTTATAGATCCTAGATGTTGGGCCTTTGTCAGATATACAGTCGGCAAATATTTTTTCCCATTCTGTGGCTGTCTCCCTGCTCTCTTGATGGATTCTTTTGCTTTGCAGAAGCTCATTAATTTGATGAGTCCCACTTGTCTATCTTATTTCTTAAGGTATTGGCCTTTAGGGTTCTGAATAGGAATTAGTTCCCAGTTCCAATTTCCATAAGGGTGTCTCCTGCTCTTTCAAAGATTCTTATAGTTTGAGGTTTTATGTTTAGGTCTTTGATCCATTTGGAGTTAATTTTTGTGTATGGTGACAGGTAAGGGTCCTATTTCAATCTTCTTCAGGTGGTCAGCCAGTTTTCCCAGCACCATTTACTGAATAGGTTCTCCTCTTCCCAGTGGTTGTTGTTGGAGGCTTTGTCAAAGATGAGTTGGTTGAGGAATTGAGGTTTTGCTTCCAGAATCTCTATCCTGTTTCATTGATCGATGTGCCTGTTCTTGTACCAATACCAGGCTGTTTTGATTACTGTAGCCTTATAGTAAAGTTTGAAGTCTGGAAGTGTGATACCTCCTGCTTTCTTTTTTTTGCTAAGGATTGTTTTGGCTATTTGTGGTCATTTATGTTTCCATATGAATTTCTGTATTGTCATTTCAAGGTCTTAGAAGAACGATGTTGCTAACATAACAGGTATTGTGCTGACTCTGTAGATTGCTTTTGGTAGGGTGAACATCTTAACAATGTTGATTCTTCCAATCCATGAACATGGAATATTTTTCCATTTGTTTGTATCATCTTTGATTTCTTTGAGCGGTGTTTTGTAGTTTTCATTGTAAAGGTCTTTCATGTCTCTGGATAGAAAAATGCCAAGGTAATTGATTTTTTATATTCCCAGAAGGGGGATTGTGGAGTTGTATGGAAGGTCGATTTTTAGATCTTTTATGTATTGCCATATTGTTTTCCACAGAGGCTGTACTAGTTTACACTCCCACCAACAGCGTAGATGCGTTCCCTTTTTGCTGCATCCTCTCCAGCATTTGTTGTTTTTTGACTTATTGATGATAGCCATCCTGACTGGAGTTAAGTGATATCTCAGTGCAGTTTTAATTTGCATGTCTTTGATTACTAGTAAGGCTCATATGTCTTCTTTTGAGAAGTATCTATTCATATCTTTTGCCCACTTTGTAATGGGGCTGTTAGTTTTTTTCTTTTCTGCACATTTGAGTTCCTTGTAGATCCTAGATGTTAGGCCTTTGTCAGACAAAGTAGGAAGTATCACACTCCCAGACTTTAAGCTCTATTATAAAGCTACAGTAATCAAACAGCCTAGTATTGGTACAAGAGCAGGCATATAGACCAATGGAACAGGATAGAGATTCCAGAAGCAAAACCTCAATTTCTCAACCAAGTCATCTTCGACAAAGCCTCCACTGCCAATGTCTGGGAAGAGGAGAACCAATTCAGTAAATGGTGCTGGGAAAACTGGCTGACCACATGCTGAAGATGAAAACAAAATCCCTACCTATCACCATACTCAGAAATCAACTCTAAATGGATCAAAGACCTAAATGTAAAACTTTAAGCTATAAGAACCTTAGAAAATGCAGGAGATGCCCTTATGGAAATTGGAACTGACAACCGATTCCTGATCAAACCCCAAGTGCCCATGCCATTAGAGATAAGACAGACAAGTGGGACCTCATCAAACTGACAAGCTTCTGCAAAGCCAAAGAAACCAAGAGATAGCCCACAGACTGGGAAAGTCTAAAAAAACAGCAGTAAAATAGCAGAAACAAAACAAGTATATAAACATAATTAAACACAGAAAAAAGATAAAAGAAAAAAACTAAAACAAAAAACAAACAAAAAATGAGCAGACAAAGAAAAAACCAAAACTTGCTCTGATGTCAGTCCTGTAAGTCTAATTTCCTTTCAGCTCTGCTTTACAGTCCCTCCTCTCTGCTCTCAGTGCAGGCTGATAGGGTTACTCTCAGTGTGGGTCAGATGCCCCAGGCCTACTATGGGAGGAGGGTGGAACAGATCTAGACTCACCCAGCTTGCTGCCTGTCAAGTCTCCTACTCAAATCTGACATGGCTGTGTCTGATCCAGCATGGGGAAGGGGCCTGTAGAACTCCAGAGTCAGAAATGACCAAATACATATTCCTTACAAGGACTTATAATGATGTTTTTACATTTAAAAAATTGATGACTAGACCTAGAGCAAGCATCAATAAAATTTAAATGATTAAAACTATTTAGAGTCCTTCTCTGTTACATTGGAATTAAGCTAGAAAACGTTGTGAACCAGGAAGCCCCCAGCTGTATGGGAATTAATTAAGCAGAGCATTTCTAGATAACAGATTTCATAAAAGGGAAACCACAATAGAAATTAGGAAATACTAAGATCTGAAGGTATGAAGACAGGCCATACCTCTGCCATCACAGTGATACCATAGAGGGAACAAAGGGAGAAACCTCTGAGCACCCATTTAAGGAGCTGGAAACAGAATGGAAAATCCACCCAAAGAAATGAGGAAGGAAGAATTCTAAGGAGGAGTCAGAAATCCTGGGTATAGAAAAGATAGATAAAGAATGTATAAAATCAAGAAAGCCAATAGTTGGTTCTTTGGAAAGATTCGTAGTATTGGTCAAAGCTAGAGCGAGAAATCAAAGACAGAAAAATAAAATCTGCATTTCCAGTACTGGAAGGGAAATAGGAGGCATCATCAAACCTTACAGACCATGTGATGAAAATAAGAGGCTCTTCAGAAGCCCACTGTGATAAATTTCAGATTCTTGATGACATGAACAAAAACTTAAAGAGCACACCCATATCTGACC